>BTWD01000210.1:0-14810 GCA_036986335.1 Aspergillus sp. AS01 | reverse complement strand
ATCAAGTGATCAAGATATATTATCTTTATATTTCCTCTTTAGGCCTAGTTGCACTAGACCGCTTACCCTTTTTGGCTTAGTGCTACCTGGCCGCCCGACAGTTTAACCGTTGTCCCGTTGTGAAGATTTCCCTACTAGAGAATAATTCCAAGATAATAATTAAAATAAAGTTAGAGCATCAGTATTAAAGAACTGTAAAAGCAGCATTATAACAACCATAAAAGAGACAGCTCTTTCATCGAAGTGTTGCTTTAACTTAAAAAATTTAAGTTATTTTATAATTTATTATATAATTATTATACATAAATCATGTAATCTTCTAGATTTAAAGAATTATTAATAATGCTTTTTCAGAAAATAATCAGAATACAGCCCTTGCTAGATAATAATATAAAAATTTAAAAAAAAAGAAACTAAGAAAACTAGTAGAAAATTAATAAAAAAGTAATAAAAAAATAGAGTTTGTTAATCAGGAATTATTTTCTGAAGATATATATAGTAGCTTAATTTCCAGGAAATAGATAATTTTCTTTATTTTCTAGATTTATTAGTCTTTGTGAATATACAGGCTTCATTCAGACATGATTAGTCATTATAGTCTTTAGGTTCTCACACTAGACTCACTCAAAATGTAACCAACGCTTGTCCTATGTAAAGAAATATTTGGTATCAAGTTCTATCAGGTATTTCGTAGTCTTATGTTCATTTGCCACAATAATTATCCCTAGAATTATAATATACGTTAAGAGTAAAGAACTACTGATAAATCAAAATACACTTGGCCCAACTTACCTACAATTTCTCCTGTCGCGAATAGCCTTCGCTGGTTTCATGCAAGCTCGCGTAAATCTGTGTCTAGCAGAACAGACGTATGGGCTTCTACCAAAGTGCTCAGCTTCTGACCATCTTTCAAGGTGTCGTCTGAATGTCCCCATTCAAGAAGCAGTTCAGCTATATCCCAGTGCTCCTCACAAATAGCTAGTAAGAGAGGCGACCTCCCATAGGCGTCCCTATCATGCACGGAAGCCCCGTTCTGCAGCAGGAGCTCGACGATCTCCCGAGTGCTAACTTCGCTAGCCAGGATGAGACCTGTGGCTTTCACTGGTCCGCGGGCATGTAAATCTGCATGGTAAGCCAGAAGAGTCTTTGTCTTCTCAGTATCCTGACGAGAAATACAAGCGTGGAGCGGTCGGATTCCGTCGCGTGAGGCTGAGTTTGGATCGAGTCCCTTGCTCAGTAAGAATTCCAGCGCTCTGTAATCACCATACATAGCGGAATGAAACAGAAGCCCGGATCCGTAAAGATCTTCTTGGTAAATGTCGGCTCCTTGGGTGACCAGAAATTTAACTAGCTCAAAGTTCTTACTCATAATGGCCCGAGTCAAAGGCGTTTTCCTATAGCAGCATTGTGCGTTGATGTCTGCACCGTGTTCAAGCAGAAGAGCGCACAAGTCTTTATTTCCCTTGCTGGCCGCGCAGTGCAAGGGCGTGGTATCGTCGAGATATGAACGATTGGGATCCTCTCCGCTTTCGAGGAGCCTTGTGATGTCTTCCTGCCAGCCCAGCTCAATTGCAGTGATGAGGTCAGGCTTGCCCACGTGCCTACATATGATCCATATGGCCTCCTTTACCCCCTCAAAATGCGACCGATACAATGCATGGCGCACATTGGTCCCTCGGGCGACGAGGTACTCAATCACATTAATATATTCAACGGCCTTTTCCTCCTCGGTCTCGTCTCCATACCTCATTTCGTACATTGCCAAGGCAATAGGTAGACGGCCAAACTGGTCCTTTTGGTTGACCTTTGCACTGTACTTAACGAGCAGCTTTGTGATGTCTAGTCTCTCCCGCACAAGATGAAGAGGCGCCATTCCAGCGTAGTCACCTAAGTTTGGCTGAGCCCCACTCTCCAGGAGCACTTCAACAACGTCAATATTCCCGTATAAGACAGCTTCGTGCAATGGAGTTCTCAACGTATTGTCCTGCATATTTACGTTGGCACCGGCCGCAAGTAAGAGTTTTGTACTCGTCACTAAGTTGTGTTGGGCGGCAAAATGAAGAGGACTGCGGGCATGGTTGTCCAATTCATCCACCGTTGTTCCCTGTTGTAAGAGTACTTCAAGGAAGGCGTGCAGATGGAATGCCATGCAGATTCGAAGAACGTCGAGATGGGTATATGAAGTACGTGGTTCACTGCCCCAATAGACGGAAAGCCAGTTCTTGAAGCATGGACTTTTGGTAGCCAGCAAGTGCATGATGTTGAGTTGGTCGGGTTGTAGATTGCCACGGTACACATGCGTGAGCCAGTGCGTGGCAGCGTAGGTAAGGAATGGGTATTGACTTGCGATTTCTCGCAGCGCATCCTCGGGCCTCATGTGGATAGAGCTTCTCGGTCCAGAAACCTTTGAATGCTCTTCGAAAAGCGACTTCATGGTTCTTCCGGACCATTTGTGGTTGGTATCCCATGAGATTGATGCACAAGGCACATTGCGTCGGTCAATGGTCTTCGCCGTATCCGTCAACTCGATGGTCAATGGGTCTTTTTCGAACTCGTCGAACTGAAGATATCGTACACAAATCTCGGCTAATTTCTCCTGCGCCGATATGGTGGAAAATGACGAGTGCCATTCGAAGCTTCCCCGATCAGGGTTATCTGGGGTTTTCACAGCCTGCAAGAGGAAAGCTCGTGCTGTTTCATGGATGAAGTAGACCTTATCGTTCACAACCGTCACAAATAATCCACTGACCTGTCGCAAGAATTCCATTCTGGAGCCCGGCCCTTCAAGGTCAAGATCACTAAAGCGTAAAGTCTGGTGGCTGACCTCTAATGCGACATCAATTTCTGACAGAGTCAATGGTCGTTCTGCCGCGAGAATGACGTACAGCACTTTCCTTGCTTGCGCCTTATCAGATACTCGAGTCAGAATCTTCTCGTACGCCTCGCTGACTGTCTGCGGGAGAGCATCAACAATAGCGATCGCCTTTTTCTCCGATTTCCCCAACATCTGCCTGATTTCGGCGAGGATGAGAGTGATCCACAGATACGAACGCTCGTCAGAGCTCGTCAGTTGTTCGATGAGCGCGCCCTGAGTCTGTTCTGTAAGGCCAATCTCGTCGCCAATCTCGGTTATCTGTGCTACCGTAAAGACTTTGACTTCCTCACTGACCTCCTCGAAACTGGAGCTTCCGTCGATATGGTAGCCGCGTCGTTCCCGCAAAAGAGGACCTAGGCCCCTTTCAATCTTGGCGTACGGACGGCTGGACACAAGGAACTTGATGGTTGGGAAGCTTTTGGGTGACTGATCCCCGTTCGAGATGTCAATCATTTTGTGGAAAGCTTGGATCAGGAGCTCAATTTCACGAAAGTCCTGGCATTCGTCCACCGCATCCACGAGACATATAATCTCGCTTCGGCTTGTTACTTCCTTTGCAGCCATTTGTGTAAAAGCTTTTAAAAGCTTGCTTTTCATGTTGATCAAATTTTCCCCATGGCGGTCATACTCTTCTTTAATGTCATTGATCCAGTCAGGGAACGCGGCAAATATTTGATGCAGAATTGCTGAAAGAGCGTGAGTCAAATCCCTCTGCTCGGGATCGCCATCTGCTTTGAAGAAGAAATAGCATACACACCCAGACTCAGCTGGCTGAAGGAAATCAGCTAGATGCCTCACCAGAACTGACTTCCCACAGCCTGGATCAAACGAGAGCCAGAGGAAGCAGCTTTCTTCCGACTGTCTCCAAGCGTGGTATTTTTCTTGAGTCAGAAACCACTGGCAAGTACCTGGATACGCAGGTGCAATTCGGTTCTTGTGATCTTCATAGTCGAATCTACCAAGTTGTTGCCAAAATCCCATCATCTTGTCGCTCATTGGACGATGTCCAGCATCTATTATAGAAATTGTGAGAATAGGACTTCATGCAGCATTCTCAGAGCAGATAATCGGGCTATTTACATACTCGACGTTCCAGATGTTGCTAACTCCACTAAAGCGTCCCATACGGGTTGGTACCTCTGCTGTTCATCCCTCGAGAACTTGCAAATCGTTCGGTGATCGGAGCCCGCAAGGGGCAGGACGAGCTCGTTTGGAATATTCATAACAGCAGAGTCGCGGTCAACAATAACCTGATTCATAAACTTCTCCGTCTCATGAAATGTCCTAATTCGCAGATACTTTGCCCGGTGGACAAAATCTCGCGATATATCCATCCAGATTGTGGAATTGCGTGCAAGGCTCTTGATAAATTTGTCGTTCCCAAAAGAGCCCCCGGTTAACCCTTGGAAGGCCCGAACAGGCATCTTGGCCCAAGATGCCAGTGTTGCGCCTCGGTGTGGTACGCCTAGGAAAAGGCATCCTCGAATACAGTTTAGCAGCTGGCTGTATCGATCATTGTTGTTCCATGCAATGTTCAGTGCCTAAAGATGATGGATAAGGCTCAGAAGATGGCTTCTCAGAGTTGCGCTGCCCAAGACTCACCTTCTTTACAACAAGACCCCCTAAACTGTGAGCTATGAGTACCACCGCGGGCGACGTGTTGTCCATCTTCCGAAGCGCGTTGTATATCCCCTCGATGAGTACCTCCGCTACCTGCTGGATATCGCTAACGGACTTGGTGGCGAAGATGTTGGAGTCATACCCAAAGGACAAGACTCTTGCAGTGATGCCAGTCTCCTCCAGCAGCTTGGGTCCTAAGGAAGACTGAATCCAGTTCCATCCATCCTTTTCAGACTCCCATGTCTTGAGCCAGTTTCCTCCCAGGCCATGCACTGCGACAATCCTGCTCCAAGCGTCAGCGCATCACTGCCTTCCATATTCGGGCTTCGGTGGTTGCATGGAAACTGACACTGTCGATGCGCCCCTGATTACCTTGTCATCTTTGATTACGTCAAAAAGCCCACTTGTAGGCTGCTGCTCCAGTTGGCGACACCGTTATCCTAGGCTCAGCGGCAGATATAACCCGGGGGGCAAGACATACAGCTCGGCTGCCTAGCTGGCTATTCTCAGAGTCATCAGCAACATCGTCCCCTTGCCCGTCTCGTTTTCTGCGTCGGGCGCCGTCCTTTTTGAAAACTTTGCCGAAAAGAGACATTGTGAGAAGCCGAAGCGCGCGCAGAAGATTGCAAATTTCCTCTGTTGGGAACTCATGCGATGTCTTATGACACGCCTCATGATCAAATCGCCAAGCAGGTCACGAGCTGCTCTCAGCCAATGAAATATGGGAATGACATGAATGGTTGTCAGCGCAGCCTGACCAGGCACAAACCCGGAGATTGCTGACATAAGGATAATGTGACTAATCATGTTAACATAACCCACGGTTAAGCGGCCCACACGTGGGTGCAGGTGAGGGATGGTTGTTAAGTCACTGGCGCGACCCAAAATGGCTTAATAAGTACTTGTAGATTATATAATTATTATATTATCTAGAATAATAATTTTAAATTATACTACTTCTTTTTTATTTTATTATTAATTAATATACCACTATTGCTAATTATCATGGCTAGACATGGCAATTCCCCGAGCTGAGCAAGTTTTGGAGGGATAATGGGTCCGCCCGGTCAGGTTACAAGCTCTGATTTACTGGGCCTGGCTAAGTATTAGATTTAATCAGATAGGATAAAGCCTACCTATCAGAAATTTACCAAGAATTTTAAAATATATAAAACTTCTAACTTAGATTAGATCATACCAAGCTAATCTATAATTATATAAGATTTCTAACTTAAATTAGAACATGCCAAGCTAATTCATGGGAATATACTAAGCTTAATTAATTATATTATATTTATATTCTACAGATATTAATATAATAATTTATATATAAATAAATTTATATTTTTTATATATACTTTTCTTATTTATCTCCGGGGTATCCAATTAATAAGATAATTAAATATTATATATATAAACTTACATAATCTAACTTTAAAACATAAAATCAAAATAATTAATATTTTATATAGAATTTAAAGTCAGAATCTTATTTATTCTATATATTTTATTTATTTTTTTTTCTTTATATCTCTGGTACTTTTCTCTTTATTTTAAAGATCTTCTATTTAATAATCTTAATTTAACAGCTACCCAGTATTAGAAAAATCTATATTTTAACTTAAATCAGAACTCAGGTTTTCTTTTATTAATAATAAAAACTGGAATAATTAGTATTATAATATTTAAATATTATTAATTTTAAATAATTTTTGTATTATTAATAAAGATCTTTATCCACAACCAGTACTTCTAATTTAAATCAGAGATTAGTTACTAGATTTCTTTATTATTAAGATAGTATATAAACATAAGATTATTATTATATTTATAAATAAGAAGAATATGTAGATTATTTAAATTAAAAATTTTATTATTAAAAATTATCTCTGAGATACCTGATTTAATATAATAATAATAAATATTTATAATCTAGATCTAGTCTAGCTAGTAGATCTAGAATATTTATTAACTAGATAGAACCATGAGATTAATTCTAATTATCTGAAATAATTAAAATAATTTTTATTAACAGGAAGCAAAAGAAAACAGTCTAATATATTCTTAAAATATTTAGTCTCTAAAATAACTTAGAAAAAAATCTTTAAAAATTTAATTGAAAAATATAATAATTTTAAACTAGTTAAAGACCTGATATCAGCCAGTAAAAAAGTATTTAATTTATAAATAATTAAATCTCTTTAAATTATTATAAAACAAGAATTAACTTTATTATAATATATTAGA
The DNA here is from genome assembly GCA_036986335.1 of Aspergillus sp. AS01. NCBI lineage: Eukaryota > Fungi > Ascomycota > Eurotiomycetes > Eurotiales > Aspergillaceae > Aspergillus > Aspergillus sp. AS01. The sequence continues at coordinate 8,068 of BTWD01000210.1, read as the reverse complement.
AAGTCTGATATAAAAGACCTGGCTATTAAATTTTTCAGTAATAAATATCTGAAATTTATTCTTGATACGGGTTAATATTAAAAGTGTTAGGGGCGATGTAGGAGACGTGATAAGTTCAATTGTATGCGTGAATGCTAGCTATTGTTCTGCTTTGAACTGATCGCTGGCCTCCTGCAGTGTTGGGGGGGGCCAGTGAGGTGTGATATAGAAGTGAATTACCTGACCTTGTCTAATATATGTGATTTGTAACTAAGTATTACTTATATAACCTGCTGGGTTATAGTGAACTAGTAGACTTGTTCTAATATTATTTTTTTCTTTTGGAGACTGTGTTCCTGTAGCTGTAGAGAGATCTATATAGCTTTGTATACTTTCTAATTAGAAAGTTAGAAGATTATAAGAATCTGATTAATTAGAATATTCTGGTTATACTCTTTCTTACTGCTAATATATAATATGTTTTTTTATTCTAGAGTTTTATATATAAAAGTAACACCGCGCGCATATCTGCAGTAGGCTGATATAGAGTAGTAAATGTAGTTTTATAATCCTGTACTCTAGTAAATAAGAACTTGCTTGTAAATAATTTTATAATTTATTATATTTAGTTTATAATAATGAATTATATAAGATTAAGAGTTTTTCCTTGTTTTCTTTCTTTTATAAATCTCTTTTTTTCTTTTTTTGTGGTATATTATTATACTGGCTTACTTATTTAGTAGCAGTGATTCTAATATCTTTTTATATTGCTTATATAAAAATAGCTTGCTTGTATATTTTTTTTTGTTATTTTATAAAAGTAATTATCTAATATGTTTTTCTTGCTATTCTGTGTGGGTGATAATTTGTATAATAATTTATATAATAGAACTATATATTCTGTATTTTATATAAGAAAATAGCTGTATTATACAGATTGTGAGTTTGTATATAGCTTAATTGTATATTATATGTATCTTTATATTGGGTTACTGATTTTCTTTTTTTTTTTTGGAAGTGTATGGCTAGGAGTATAATTATTTATTAAGGAATTAATAGAAAAAATAAATAAAGATGGCCTGTTCTTCCCGTGTTTTATATATTGTTTGTGTCTGTGTTATTACCTGTATTACTGTTGCTGTAGTTAACTTCTCTACTGTTGCTGATTCTGCTGTGCTTGTCTTATCTGCTGTGCCTGCCTTATCTACTGCTGTTGTGATTGTTATTATTCTTTCTTCTTCTATATACTGCGGCTGTCCCGTGTGTTTCTGGTACTGCTGGTGCCTTGCTTTTATAGGATCCTGTTCTGATAATAATCTTTACTGTATGGTTCTTGCTGGCTGTATTAAGTGTGGTTAATGTTTGGCTAGCTACTATTCCTGCGTGTTAATAAGTAGTTTCCTTATATTAGATGTATTGGGTATAAATTCTGGTTAATTTATATAATAGATTCTCAGTGAGTATTACTACTTAGTAGCTGCTGTTATAGAGATCTATTACTGCTATTAGATATAGTCTAGTAATATCTCACGCCAGGTTATACTTAAGATAGTGGTATTAATCTTCTAGCACATAGTCCGCTAATCCCGGGGATCTGGCTGTAGGAGTAGTAAGAATACATAGTCTGTTATTACTATTCTCTTTTTCTTTGCCTGTATTTAGGGTGCTTTGTTCAGGTATATATAATAGTATAGGAGTAATATAGAAATATAAGTTAGCTAACTTGTATAATATTAATTATTTTGCTTAGTTTGGTGTTTATATGTAGTTAGATAAATAATTAAGTATGTTTTAGTGTTTTTCTTTGTTTTTCTTTTATAATTAATTAATTGTTAAATAATAATTAATTGTGTATATATATAATATATCTTTTATAATATATAATTGTTGGTAGAAGATATATAATAGCAAGTTATTTATATTATTTTTATTGATGATTAGGTGCTGCTTTTTATATTAGTTAAGATAGTTAATTCTGGTAGGCTTGTGTGTTTTTAATATTTATGAGAAGTTTTTAAGTATTTTTCTTAGAATTGTAATCTTGTTATTATATTAGAAATTTTTTTTTAATTTTCTTAATTCTGTATATAAGAATCTTGTCTATTAGTTATTTCTGATGTTTATTAATTAGTATTAGAGATAGCTGGTAAAGCTTATCTGTTTAAAGATAGTAGGGTTCTAAGAGTAAAATATGAAAGACCAGATATAAATCTTTATATTTTAGTAGTAGCTGTAGTTTGTATGACTGTAATTCACCTTTAGGGGCCGCCGCTTCCGGAAACGGCGTCGCCCGATGCGGTTATGCCGCCCCTCACCGCCAACCCTCTTGCCGCTATATCAGCCCCGGCCTGCCCACTCGGCGTAACCGTCACGTTATGTTTTACTTCCTCAATCTTACCACCATCGCAGCCCTCGCTGAGGCGTCCTCAGCCATCCTCCTCAGCCATCCTCAGCCGGGTTGCTGCGTGATTTCCGCAGACCGGGGCCTCCGACCGGAGAATTCGCCTCCTTGCTTGAGCCCATCAGCATTTGTCTGTACCTGCGCACCCTTGTTGGTATGATATGCCTACACTTATACAATAATGTTCCTAGGTTTGACTACTTGTTCAGAATACCTATTGTATACCACATGTCATATTATGTGCTCCATTACCACAAGCATTTCTGCCGTCTTTCAGCGTGCTTCGCTGAGTTTGGCCTCTCAGTTAATCCGAGACTGCACCACTTTCGTTATTTCGGCCGTTCCAGTCTTATCCGCATTGCAGATCCAATTACCGACCATTCCCCTCTGGGCGAGATGCGTGTTCGATGCCGTCTGTGGCTTGGAATCTGATTGGCTTGCGTTCGCTGGTGTCCGGCTGAGACAGGGGCCGGTTTGCCACTTCATCCGAGAAGACCGTCGAGTGCACGCAGATGTCGGACATTCCGCAGCATTACAACCCGCTCTGATTTTGTTTTCTCGTTGTGACACAGTCAACGCTGGGTTGAACTTCACGTCCTGATGTGATTTTCGCCGTATGCAGGCATCGGGCTGCCGAGATGTGGGACCTCTGTCTGGCCATATCCAACAGTAGAGGATTTGCTTTTACCACTTTTGGCACAAGCCCTATGCGGCGATGGTTCCATCGCCGAATTAGGCTCTTTCCCCCTAACAAGGCGATTTAAGCCACTGTGTGATATTATGGCCTCCCGACGGTCAATGGATCCGACTTCCATATACGGGCTTCCGGCAGCAGCCGTTTATGGCGATTTTGCCTCCCATTCGTAAGGGTCTCGGTTACTCCAGCTTCAGAGTGCTAATTCCGTCGGGCAATTCTAAATCCGCCTGTAATGGACCGTTAACCAATTGTGAATTCCAGCATCCGCAACAAAATTTAGTGAACTTCATTAGGGAAATTTCAGAACGCCGAATCAGGCGTCGCTATTATGGCCAGGCTAAGTTGGAAGGGGTGCGAACTGGCCTTTTCGGCAGATCCGAATCAGCAATGTCGGAATCGGTCCAGGAAGTATTTGAAACATATAAAGAGTGTGAGTGTCCTTGGCTTTTCTGTCGGTGTCTATGATTCGATTTATATTTGCCGTCTACTTCAAGAGAATATGAGCGCCTTTCTATTCTATAGACCCAACTCGAACCCCAATAGATACTCCAGAAGAGAGCGATTCAGCCCGCGATGTACCAAGTCTTCTTCCAACGTTCATACAATTCCATCTCAGCCGTCCATCGAAGGATCGGCCAGACCTGTTACGAGACCCCACAACCTTACCGACAGGGGCAACCTCGATCTATGCTGTAGGGATAACGGTATGTTAGTTTGCCTAGATGTTCGGTGCGAAGCGCTGACCGGTCATCCAGCTCATTGCTCGCAGGAGCGGCCAACCAATGATAGGTGCAGCACGACATCTGATATGGACTGCACTTCGTTGCATGACCCATTTCCTGAGCCACAAACAGGCCGTGAGCTTGTTGGGACGTCAATAGCTGACAAGGGCCATGACGATGCAGCTCCTCAGGTTGGGGGGGAGGGCGATGCTACTTCCATCTCAAATCAGTCGACCGTCGAACGGAACACTTCAGCGCGAAACACCTTGAATGAACCAGCATTGGCTCCAGCATCTGTGGATAGAGAGATTGATCACGCGTCATTTCGCCAGCAGTCTCGAGAAGCCTCTTCAACCTCTGGAAGGCAGTCCTTCTCCCTTTCTTCAGACCAGGCGCATGTACGACACCCCTTAGCACATATTCCGGAAAAAAATGACTTCCAGCCTGGATTACCATTCACCCTAGCGGAGTTCGCGCCTCCAAACACCGTCAGACGATCGTCGCTGAAAGATTGGGGCTCCATTGATGCAACACTACATTACAGAAATAGCCCACATCAAGATCAATCTATACTCGAGAGTAAGTTGTGTACCATTAAGCTAGTATGCCTCTTGTGACTTTATCTGTTTCCTGCCAAATTTCAATTCTGACCATTGTATTAGCGGATAATTTCTATCTCCACGACATCACTGCTCCTGACTCCAATTCTCCCATAAGTGACCTGCACGAGTCAGAACTATTCCCCTTACATGAAAGTGCTGGCTCAACCGATGCACCATTTGTGAATGATGAGGGACAAGGTATCGATGACGAATATTCAGATCCCAGCCCGCATCGACCGGTAACGCCGGTCAGGTCTACGTCCGAAGTATCTGACAAGGAACATTGCACTGCCGCTGACGATAATGAAGACGTTCTTGATCCATCGGATGGCACTCATGAGGACTATACTACATCGGCTGATGCACAATCACTCCCGAGGCCTGAAACATATGCGGAACGTGCTTTTGGCGGGAGGAGTGACGAAGGATCGTCCAAACTCAGTCCTAATGCAGAGCCGCATTTCTCACACAAGACGAAGAGTATAGACTCTGCGAATGATACCGCCAGGGAAGGTGATCGCCCAATATCCATGTCTAAATCCCCAACTTCGATCGAGTCGGAGAAGAAATATGTGGAATTTTCACACGTTGAGATATCAACCACTTCACCACGAACACCGCAACCTGAAATTTCAATTATCAAAGGGCATGTTGTTGACCAGACATGTTGCCATGCCCCACTGAGCCGAGGGCCGTGGCGCTTAGATGGGAATATACTGTCCATCGATATCAGAGAAGCACAACGCATCCCCGTTTCTGCTGGGACTTCTACATTTCGAGTGCTAGATGGCCAGCTGTTTCAGACTTTAACAATGAGCCTCGGGGCGGTTGATACAACATCTAAGCCGGCAAATTCTGCCAGAATCACCAGGAAGACGGGTGTGTCTGCAGCTAGAGGCCCACTTACCTCTGAGAAAAAACGGTATCTCGTACGGTTGAGAGATGAGGGATACACGTGGAACCAAATAAGCGCCAAGTTTCCTGGCAGAAAGAAGGAAAGCCTCCAGGCAGCTTATTATAGAGAATTGAAGCGCTTGCCAACTCGGGTCTCCCAACGTTTGGAGCGTACTTCCAGCTCACATACTAGATCAAAGGAATCAAGCAATCCCGAGAGTCGAAAACGATGTCAGGTGAAGAGGATAAGATGTTCACGCTACAATCTCCGATGTAGGAGCGATCGTTGAATTCAAACAGGCTACTATAACAACTGGAGAGCAACCTTCCCTTCATATTTTGGATTACACGGACTCTGCCACTACAGGGAAGAAGCGTTCTTTACGCTCTATAAACCTCAAACGAACGACGCGATACTGATATTCTTCGGGAGGTGGCTGTAGCCGATTTCTGGCGTAACCTCAGTTTCAATCACTCATTGCCATGTCAACTTCTTTTCTTGCTACCTCTTGATATCATCGTCTTTTCTCCCCTGCGTCCGTATAACTCCTGGGCTTCCCTCTCCAGGGGATGATAGCCGTGACTTGCGATGTGAGTCCCACGGAGGAGCCGCCCCTATCTTTGAATCAGAGTGCAAGTGGGTCAGGACGGGAAGTCGAGGTAGGAGTCTGCGGCAGTAGCCTTGTCAGAGGGATCCATGTAGATTGACTTCGTGCTTGGCTTCTGGATACGAGGGGAGCGCCGTACTTGAGTCTGCAAATTCCATTCGTGCAATGAAGACCGCAAGAGCCAAAACCCCCTCAGCTCCCGGAGACCGAACCCCACTGGTGGATATTCCCCCGAAAAATCAGACGATCAACGCTAAAGGTTACTGAGGAAAGATAGAGCTACGGGGCAGGAAGTTCGAAAGTTGCTACCTTATTGTGTAAAACATATATAAAGGTAGCTCGTCCTCTCGGTCCATCTACCAGAAGAACAACACCACTCCGACTCCCGCATTCCCACGCATCTAACACACACAGCCCCGTCAAAATGTACACCCGCGCCCAGGTTCTCGCAGCTCTTGCTGCTATCTCCGCCACCGGCGCGAACGCTGCCATGGGTCCTGCCTTCAGCACTGGTCCTGCCTTCAGCACTGGTCCTGTCTCCGACGATTTCTTCATCCGTTAAGCTATCTCGACTCTCATCCTCCGCAACGGCCCCAGTGGTGGTTTTTCCGATGCCATCACCTCCCTGTGGGTTGGCATGGGCACCTCCAACAGTGACCTGATCCAGTCCAATGCCGACAACTGGCAGCAGAGCAACTGGACCATGTACGCTTATACTCTCATGGAGACTAGCGGTTAGTGACCACAGAATCTCAACAAACGAACTAAATTCTTACCCGGTCCTTTGCACAGCCACTACCCAGGAGCCCATCTACGGTGATGGCCAGGCAGACGGCACTAAGGGCGACAAGGTCACCATGCACTGTATGTAACATCTACAAGCCATCTTTCCTGCCTCTCAGCTAAATATCGCGATACACACAAGTTCGATGGCTCGACCGGCAGCTACACCTAGACCGTTCTGATCAACGGCAAGACCGTCTCCACCCTCTCCACCAGCGATGGCAAGGCCTTGGGCTGGGAAAGCGCTGTCGAGTGTGCCGAGGACAACTGCGACACTGTCGGTGCTCACTGTAAGTTGCACAATGACATTACCGAAGCATCTTCGCTGTGCTGATAAAATCACTCTTGAGCTTGTGCACGGTTATTGCCAACGGGTTCCATTTCATGGGTGGAACATAAGGAGGAGCGGCAGAAATGGAACTTGCTTCTAAAAGGCCTTAATCAGGATGACCTGAACGTGGGATGAAGATGGTCGTACCCCACTGTCTCATGCGGCAGAGGTTGGAAGCGCATGGGTTGTGGATAAGCTGATCAAAACTGGAGCTGATCTCTACCAATGCGACCAAAACGGACAATCGCCCTTACCTTGGGCAGCGCAATCCGGAGAAAGAGAATCGATGGAGATACTGAGTTGAAATGCCGGTGTCTTTGATGATGAGGACAACCGAGGCTGGACGCCCTGTCATTATTTTCTACAACGGGAGCCTGAGTCAGCTGAGGATACGATTTCAGGATTCTTCCACTTATCTGGGGCAGAAGCCATTCCCAAGAGGTCGGACACCTTGCCTGGCGCAAGGTGTTCTCGAGTATTAGCGTGTCGACGCGAGTGGCAGCCGACTATATCAGCACGTCCTTGTTATCTACGCCTACTGCTTGTGGCCTCACTTTGCTGTCGCGTGCTGTCCAGCTTGATAGAATTCTAATCGTCGCAATACTCCTCACCATCGAGGATATCAACATAGGCGTGCCAGACGGGGATGGTAAAACGCCACTCTGGAGAGCGATAGAAGCCGGAAATCGCGAAATCACCGAATTACTATGGAATTATGATGATGTGACTTTGAGGCTACAGCCGGTCTCGAAATTTCTCTGACCTTCACACACATGCCAATTATGTTCCAGCCCCACTGCCAAGGGCTTAGCGCGAGCCGATTATTTGAGCAATTTTCGGTATAAACGTTAGTTACGTAAATATGCACTTAATTTTGAGTTGTACCATTATCCAAATTGACAGCAACCGTCATTTGCAAGCGGGTGGCTCTCTATAACTCCCCCACTAACGTCTCCGCAGTGGGGCGCGAAAACAATTGTCATGTGTTTCAAGGTCAGTGGAATTTCGAGACCGACTGTACTCGCAACTAATATCCGGACATAGTGTACCA
>BTWD01000209.1:0-14851 GCA_036986335.1 Aspergillus sp. AS01 | reverse complement strand
TGCGCTGCCTCAATTTTGCCTTATTGTTCAGGCACAAATTTTAAGTAGAAAAATTCTAAACACTTCTTAATAATCATTTCGAGTATATAGAAATACATGTAAAACACATGTATTATACATTACCAGCTATTGTAAGCAGCTATGAAATTCTGCAATGAATGTCAAGATCAGTCGTATCATGTTTGTAATCTATAAATCCCTCATGAAGTCTTGAAACCTTCTAGTGGTTGAGATATTCTATGTCAAAAGTATACCATTTATATGGCATTATCAGATGGGCCGCTTGACCATGAGAGCCACGCGATCGTGGTTTACATTACGGTCTTCACCGCCACCCATCAACCGGCAAGTGGCCGATTTTATTGGGTGCTCCTACTGATATTAACTACCACCACGCACTAAATGCAAAGCATGCGATCTGAGTATGGAAAGGCTAATGCAAATCCCGGACCTACCTTAGCTACTTGAAGCGCGTTTGTTTTATCTAACGGTGGCTCAGTTTGCAGGGCGGCAACGTTTCAACGCACTCATGGAGCATGAAGTGTTATCTTCAGTCGACATGATTATCGTGAGAACTCAGATGCGGCATGTTGCCTACAAGAGAATAAGTATACAGTGCAACTGCAACTGCACTAACCGCAAAGCACATTGCTTCTTTTCCTCGAACCCCTGTCCCGCCTTCTATATTACTGCGGGTCTTCTGATGGAGGTCGGTGAGCCTAGATCTCCTGGCTTGAAGGCTACCCAGAATGCTTACGGTCTCTGATTGGAGAGACCCACATCACTCGGTCAAAACATCTTCCTCGTTTTGGAAGCCTGCTTTGTACATAAGTGTTTGTCTACGGCCGGATTTTAACCTCCGCCTGTAAGAGCGATCGACTCATCTTTACTAGCAAGAAAGGGCGAACCGGACCTGGAGTTTTGTCCCTGTTTTCAGACACTTCACTGAGAAGTCTAAATTAACCCTGTAGTTGCATTGAGTCGGACACAGCTTGCGCTTGTGACGTTCCAGAATATAGCTTTGATGGCGCCCAGTCATCTGATTGTGGCTGCAATCAAGCGGTGTGATGAGTGTATAGAGATGCAAAGACAGTCAGTTCACTAAAATCCGGTTAGTCTGATGGGTTGTAACAGCCAGACACATCGTGTCGAAATAATATGGGGTCATTTTGGTTGGAAGGCTGACAAGAAATAGACTGACGGCTGCACCGAATAAGGCCAGATCGCGTTGGCGACCGTCTCGTTTCTCTTTGTCTCTACAGGGTCAGACCAGATAGAACCACTGGATTGTCAAAAGCACTGCAGATGATTCCTATGATAACCAAATGTACCCCGTCTACCTTTAGCTATCGTGAGAGGGAGCATCTTTGAGTCCAAACCATTGAATCCATGTTCGTTAGGGGAAAGAACCGATGAACAGGTTCGCACTATTGGGCTTGCTTTGACAGGGGTCCCTCAAGCCTTGTGAGATGAACCATATCTCCGAGTCAACGGCCGTGTGGCAATACGTTTTCCTTGACCGCGGATCATTCCGTCTGTTCAGGAGTGACTACTTTCTCTCAACTGAGCTTGGAGATACCTGGTACTGGGACCTCCCCCTTCTAGCCAGATTTTAGGAGACCAGGAGACAATGCAGGTCAAACTGAAGCAAAAAATCGAGGACAAAACGGTCAGCTACATTTACACTGGATGTTGTCATCATTATTAACTTAATCGCAGCGGGCTTTCAACCGAGCTCTGGATGAACTGCATAACGACCAGGGCAGTCGGGAAAATGTGGCCGAATCTGTGGTAACAGATATTCCTTCATAATCTTAATCTATTCAGACTAAATGTTCTCTAGCTTGAGTTAATTAATGTGATTTGGCCGAATCCAGCACAAGGAGGGCATGATTCGACCAACTTTCGCCAGGTCATGCGTTATGTCTCAAACCTACTTCGCTCCGGCGATGAGGACCAGTTGCTGTCATCTCGCTCGATTCCGTCGCCTACGTACAAAAGCGTTGATATGCCGTCGCCCGCTTATCCACCATTAATGGAGAGAGGTGGCGCAGAGCACACGACCGCACGTGCAAAGAGCCCTCTAGATCGAGTGGATGGTCTTCGGACGGGCCACGTGGAAACAGATTTTCTGAACATGGCTATTTCACCTACCGACCTTGCGGCTATCTTCCCAGAAGACTTCTATGGAAACATGCTTTTTGACAATCTAAACTTGGCGTCTCAAAATTCTCAATCTCAGGGCTTCGGGACATTGATGGCAATGGCTGACAATATGGAGAACTCGAATCTGGACCAACTTACGCCAGAGGATGATCTTTCGCTGCTATCACAGTTGACTCCTCAGTTGGAAATCAGTATGAGCATGGACTTACAACCATATACGTCGCCTGAATTCTGGGAGGCATGGTTGGCTGAGTTAGTTCCAATGGCCTGTCCTGACTCGCCCGCAGGCCTGGGGGCTCCCATTGCCAATCTAAGCAACGAAATTTCTCAAAGCTGGAATGGGCCGTTTCCTGTCACACCTAACCTGCATGATCATCTAAATAAAAGCGAGGTTTCTGCAGGACTATCTGATTCCAGTGCCCCAACATCAACCAAGACTGCGGCCAATGTGAACGACATTGCCACAGGCTTAGAGGATAACAATTCGGAGCCTGAGATGATTGAGCAGATATCCAGATTGGATAGCTTTCGAGCCGCATAGGCAACGTGTGGCAATTCGTCTAGTCTCTACTCCTAGAGTTGACGGGGGCTGGCCAACCGATCGGGGAGGCTACAATGATGTCCTTTGCGTGCAAGTTGACGGCGATGAAAAAACACTCCTGAAACTTGGATAGGAGACTGAACTTATTCGCAAGTCAATGACATGGGACTGCTTTAAGCCATACCATCTTTTTTTGTAAGACCTTAAATAATCTGTAGGACACCTGTTCAGCATTCAAGGATATGTGATTGAACTCGGAGGAGCTACAACATTAGAACCTGTGTTGATAAATCAGTGACAGTTGCACATTCGGCTTAGCCGCCGGGCGTTAAGGGGTTGTTGTATGTGTGTGTGTGTGTGTGTGTTTTCAGCTTCCGCCCAGGCGGGCACGTATTTTTACCGGTCTGGTCAGTTGTTGTTCCTTAGGACTACTAACTTCGACGTAATAAAAGGTCGCGCGGCCTATCCTGTAATGCCATTTACAAGCTGCTCGTTTTATATTTATTATATCTAAATGGTACAGTTAAAGACCCTTGAATTCTCTTAAATACTACCTAAATACTACTTGAATAAGTTAATGAGTATTTCTTGCCAAGTTTCCAAAACCATTTGTATACATACTATGATAGGTTGCAATCAAAATACATAGAATTTATTTAACGGCTACGTTATATGATAACTAATTCGAAAAGTCATGAAAGAAAACACCCATAGATACCATTAAAATATGTACTTTTATAAACAAGCCTTGTAGACTTCTTATAGCTGAAATTACCTAACTAAGATTTTATTGTAAAAAACCTTGTGTACGACATTTTGGGACGGGTTGCCCGACCGTGAGAGCCACGCGGTTGTTGGTTACTTTAGATTGTGCTCGGGAAGGCCCGGACCTACAATAGGTGTTCAAAAGTCTCGGGACATCCCGCTCCCGCGTCTTACAGTACGCGTCAAAAAACTCAACACCGTAGTAAACCTTTGAAAGGGATTAACACGCAGTTATGTATTGGACTACGTAGACTTTTACTTGATTTATGTATTCGGGAATCGACCATTCATTCAGCGTACTACAACAAACCACGTCCAACAATTCCAGCCATTCCACTGCACACAGACTATTACTCATTCACCGTATCGAATACATCGTATACCATAACCCTCTCACTTCTATTAACTACCAACCAGACATAAAATATGAATACTAATCAATGAAACCTCAACGTCGCCGTAACCGCCGCATCCAACAACAAACTCGTAGCATTAACATAACTCGCCGACGGACTAAGCAAATAAACAATCGTGTCTCCCACCTCATCACTCTCCGCCGCACGCTTAATGGGTATAACGGCCTCGATTTCCGCGCGCACCTGCGGGTTCCGCTCCAACTCGACGTCGAGGAGAGGGGTGCGGACCCAGATGGGACATACGGCGTTGCAGCGGATGCCTTCGGCGGAGTGGTCCAGTCCTGTACCAGATAATATTAATATATGTTTATAACGGGAGTTGGATTAAATAGGATAGTATCGTGTATAAGGTATTGGGGGAGGGGGTAAACATACCAACCATCTTCGTCACCGCCATGCAGGCATGCTTGGAGACGGTATATGATCCCTTCCCGGGCAGTCCGGCGAAGGAGTTGGCTGAGCAGACGTTCACGATGGCGCCGCGACCAATGTCCCGGGTGCCGGTGCGGCTAGTGAAGGTGCGTGAGGTCTGCTTGCGCATGGCGGCGGCTTCGGCGCGGCAGCAGAGGAACATACTGCGGGCGTTGATGGTCTGGACGCGGTCGAAGTTGTCGATGTCGGTGTCGGCAAAGGGGGTGTGTACGCCGTTGTCGACCTAGTTGGATTTTTTTGGGTTAGCTTGGTGGAAAGAGAACCATACGCTAGGTTGTTGTGGAATATTCTTAATGGATGATGATGGTGGATGGGACTCACTCCTGCAGCGTTGACGGCATAGTCCAGCCGTCCGAACTTCTCGACGACAAAGTCAACCATGGCTTGCACGCCGTCTTGATCGGTCACGTTAACGGTGAAGTGGGTGGATTGGTAATCGGAATTTGTGGCGTATTGCTTGCTCTCTTCGGCGGAGGCAGTGGCTGTTTCGGTGTTCATGTCGGCGAAGACGATGACGCGGGCGCCTGCTTCGGCTAGGGAGAAGGCGGTTTGTTGGCCGATGCCGCGACCAGACTGGATTGATGGGAGGTTAGTTTGGGAGGGGGAATTCATTTGTTTGAGGTGGTGGGGGAGAGAGAAGGTTCTTACGCCGACGACCAGAGCGACGCCATCTAATTGAGTGCCTCTGATGACCATTGTAGATGTGGGAGGAAGGATAATAACTGAGAGAAAGAGGGTGGAATAGAATTGAGGGTGTGAGTGTGTAAGAGAGAAGAAAGACAGAGAAGGGAAAGCTTGGAATTATGAGTGCCTACGGAGAGGGGGGAAGTTCCCGGGGAGGAGGAGGGGTTAACTTATTATACTCATTCGAGACGACGCTGAATTATAGATAAAGGTAGTGATTGGTACTCTGGTGGTATAAAGTATGTACTCCATCAACCTCAAACAGTGAAACAAGGCAGCAATGCTATCTCTTTGTTGCCCAGTCCTGGAAAATCAAGCGAGTATCCTGGTCAACAGCAACGTTAGCCGATGTCGCGGGGGGGATCATCTCTGACGGTTGAAGTGGCTGCGTGAGTTTTCCACGATTGGATGACAGGCCCTTGTCTAGCCCGTTGACTACTGCATCTTGATTTAGGTTGTGAAAGGATGGGCTGACTAGTGTTTGGTCGAGCCTAAGAATGTGGGTGGCTGCCGTCAGAAATTAGTGGGGATGAAGTCAAGGATGATCGCCAAGGAGGAGGGGAATCTCTCTGTAAGGAGTAGATAACTAAGAGCGAACTAGACAAGGGGGTATGTGCATGGAGTATTGCAGACTACAAAAATGAGGAGGGGAAGTTGTGATCCACCTGTTATGGAGGATCTCTTGCCCTAGCGATGTTTCCTGGTATATAAACGTCGCCCCATCCATGCAACCATTCCCATTACTTTACCCAAGTAGCTCACCGCTCGACTTGCCCTACGGCCCAGGGTTGTCCAATTTCACGGGCCAATACCACTCTGTGCGATGGTATTAACGAGTGCAGAGCCCCTCGAGCCATGGGCTAGGTGGGTCAGTTTCAGAGACCAGACTAAATGTGCTGTGATATTTCGATCTGGCCGAAAAAGACCATTCTAGACATTTGACCGCCCTGATCCAGAAAATCCCCCATGGTACTTGGGTCCGCTGCAAAGCACAGTGTTGCAGATCTTAACCATCAATGCGTCACTCGTTCAATTAGAGGGACACAGGACCAAGTAGGCAGAAAGAGCCAATGGACAGTTGTCACTAACTTTCTTTGACTGAGAGGATTGCTAGGGACACTCTGCCATCACCAAAAGCGTGTTTTACTCCTGTCCAGCCAGGTCACTTGCGGACTGTGACTCCGACCAAATCTCCCTTCAGCACGGCATTCTACGGCACCCTTGTTCATTGCCGCATTTCTCTGCTGTTATCTTGGGACTATTAGTAAATGCCAATAGTCACAACTAGGCCACGGGTGGGCGGTCGCGCAACCGCCCGGAAGACCGAAAGTCACAGTGGTGTTTCTGACGCAGGATCCATCCAGAGAGAGGAGCCCGTCGCGCGGCCTCTCAAGCAGCCTGCGCGCTCCCTTAGACGTCCGCCCATGGTAAGTCCCCAGGCACGGTTCGCAGGGCCTGTTTATTCTGCTGACTTAACTCACCCACCAGCGGGCACAAGTATCCGGTTCTGTTTTTCGGGACGCCCATTCTGCCACATCAGTGGAGGACCACCAGGCCTCTTTGGCTACGGTCAAAACACTGGAGCGGGAAAATAAAGCATTGAGGGGGGACAAGAAGACCCTGTTAGAGCGCCTTGAAGGCGCTGAAAGTGCAATGCAGGAATTATTGAATAACCAGCATCAGTGCGAACAAGAGTTCTCTGAGCAGCAGGCGACTCGACAACTGGTGGATGAAATGCAGCATACCGTTGCAGGTTGGCACCAGCAGCTTCGGAGCCCGGCTGGTGTAGCAGAACGTGTGGATCCAGCTGCTCTGACAACTGCCCTACCGGCAACGACAGCAGTACCTGACATGTGGCCTACTCAGGAGGAGGAAGGGGGTGCATTTGGCGATGATCATGATATGATACCCGAGTCGGGTAACTTCGCGCAGCTTTTCCAGTTGTATTTGCTCTGCCGTAGTAATTGATTATCTGAGATGCGCACAAGTATATCGATCTACAACTAAAGTACAGATTGTCACGCAGTGCACTACTGCTCTCGCTAAAAGCTGGCTAAGGGCACTTTCGACACGGCGAGTTGCCTCTATGTTGGCAGAAGGACCGGCTGATGCTGGGATGGGTAAACCTTTTGTATATAAAACGCGTGGGCCAATCCCATAGTGAATTGATTGCGCTTGACAAGGGCCTTAGAAACTCAAGTTCCGTTGTTGACTGTCGACAAGCCAACAGAGCATAAGCGTGTCACACGTCTGGGCCCAGGAAAGGCAAGTCGCAATTTAACCAGGTAATGTTAAGCTTCTGAATCAGAAACACGAGGGTCGTCTAAAGGTCTGAGTTGAAGGAAGACTCCAAGTCATTGTTGGGTGAGCCTGCACGCATACTCCCCGTCCCTCAAACTACCCTGCTTTCTCTTAGAGTACATATGATTGTGCTGGATCGAGAGCGGCACGCCCATACCTCATATAGATGAGCAGTCAGTCGTGAAACTCTCGACGGAATTATCCCGTCGTCGGCAAGCTGGACGAGGGAAATAGCTAATGATGTAGCGTCCAGCATTTATAGCCATGAACCCGAGATCTCTCCGGTTCTGTCTCTCCCCATACCGCGCAAGGGGAGAGTAACCAAATATTGTGCAAGGCATGAGCTACCGGAGATCACATCGGTCGACCATGACATTGCACTAGTTCGGAGGAGAACCATGGCCCTGATTGCAGAAAGCTGAAAACAAAAACCATGGAAATAATTGGAAAAGAAAAGACAAGACAAATGAAGAGAACAAAGAAAAGAAAAATACCCATATTCGCTGCGAGACACCTAGAAATAGCGGCAGTACAAGCTCCAAGAAGACGAGAACAGGTTCTTCTGCATATCCCTCAAGGTCTTCGACGTTCTCGCAGCCGTGGCGGTCGAGGTAGCCGATGATATAATTATGCAGCATGGATTCGAGCCTGACATCAGTCCGGTGGGAGGCTGATGCACCGTCTTGGGGATATGCAAGCCGCAGCAGGGCCCGTCCGACTCGTAAAGAAGGGAAGCTCGAGCTATTGAAGATTGGGACCATCGGATGCACCTTCCGGGCATTCGTGCCCCATTATCATAGTGGATCCACGAAGCTTCAAGTCCCACAATTTATACGTGGCTATTTGTCTTTGCATGTTCATCATGTCTTGTCAATAAAGCTAGACCTTCTTTGAGAATGTGCTTGGTAGACGTGATATTACCTGCTCACGGGAGCAAGCCAGTGGAGCTGCGCGAGCCCATAGGGAAAGAATAAGTCCTATCTATTGCAGCCATACAATCGGAATTTTTATTAAAGAGTTTCTAAAAGTGTGTCCTTTCTTCTGTATCACAAATAGCACGGATGGAATGGGCCGTTCCCCACCGGCCTGCACATCCAAATCCTCCAGGTGAGAGTTCCATATATTATGATAAATGAGGTAAACGCACATCGCCATCGTAGCAGCGAGAGTCGATGACTGTTTTCGTCAAGTCGTATTCAGCTTCTCTAAAATGGATATCTGCTCAATCGGAACAGCTTTTGAAACAGCCATGCGCGGGCTGTTGGGGGGCGTCTTCGGGTAGATGTCGGCAAGTGAGTTTCTAGACCCTGCTTCCAGCTGTTAATGGATGATGTTGTGGACGTTATATCTCGTGTACATAATCATGTTGACTTGAACGAACGCGCACATGTCTTGCGTTCCCCTTCGATGGCATGAGCCATGACTATAGAGCCGCACTTGGCTGGGAGAGTACTTGCCAGTTGATGTGGATCCAGAAAGAACAAAGGGCTGCCGATTGAAAGCGGGCTTTTGGCACTTGTCTGACAACAGGTTCCTTTGGGCACACTGATTGAAAGTTTCTCGCGTGTTGCATTATTCTCACCCATTATCGAACTGTGTTGGGATAGATCGCCAGGGGTTGTTACTAGGTATATCGCTGGAGATCTCAGCTGTTGATGCGATAATATAGGCACGAAGGCAGTGAGGTTAGAGTAGGTGCTATCGACTGAGGAGAGAAGCTCAGACAGTCCTTTAAATGCTTTCTTGTGTGTGCTTTGGCCCTGGAAGCGTACGCCAGTGGTCATCATTGCCGTATTAGGATTTACCCAGCTTACCCAACAAGCATTGGGTTATCCATGAGAGATAGTAGCTGACACCAACTGAGCGCTGTTTGCGATAATTGGTCTGCTATCTTCCGTATCTTCCCATTGAGCGGGGACAGATCGTGTACTATCCCCGTTCTAAATAGTTACGAGATTTATGTGAGAACAGCGGCGCTGGAAATCCAGCCGCCTCACCAACATCTGGGTTTCCACACGGTGAACCACAAGTTGCCCACCTACGTGAAACATAAGATATACACTCTTTGGTATTAACGGCCCAAAAATGCCTCGACCTTGCGTTCTACTGTGATGATGAAAACCTAATCGCCTGAACAACACACGGCCTGGAACACTGTCCAGGAAAGTTCGGGGGTCACACCTGATTTGATATTCAAGTCCACGTTCGTCTATAGCATGCTTTTCACGTCATACAGTACAGTACTATACACCTGGACTGGTCTTTCCAGTTTCAACTTGTATCTTTTATCTCGACATGCGTGGAAGTAGCCCACCCCAGTATAGGCGGCTACAGGCCCTGCGGACCACGTTAGGATTGCAGGCCTCGCACTCTGCCCAGATAGGTGCCCACAGCCACGCCGCGGCGGCAAGGGAACATGGGACCGCAGAGCATAGTGATCTCGATCCAGGGGTTGTAGAATAGTGTAGTGGGAGCGCCAACATGTTGGCGGACGACAGCGAGGAGGACAGTGTCCAAGGGCAAGCTTTTGCTCTTCTAAGTGATTACAGAATCACAGATCTCCGACTCTGCTTCAAAGAACTATACAACACGAGCTGACACTATATCAGGCCGCCCAAACGGGTGGAGTTAGTGTACGATTTCTTTCTATGTATCTACAAGCGACGCAGATCAGCGCTTTAGAGTCCAACATGTGGGAACAGAAGCAGTGGAATCAGAATATTGAAGAGACCGTGGAACGAATCAAATGGTCCTCGGTTGCTAATGGCACCAAAGTGCTACAGCGTGCGGCAAGGATGCCAGCTCCTGACACAAAGAATATCCGCCGGCGCTGGAGAGGCGGTTGATAAGACGTGAGGTCTGTTTTCGTCTTATTCCGTGGTTAGGTTGGAACGGCACATCATGGGCTAGTCCGGGATCAGACTGCTAAAGATCAATGGAAAATTTCTCCAGCGAGGGTTGTCGCTCAGGAGAATTATGGAACTAGTGAGCCTGATTGTCGATTGCAACACATATCTGGCTAGGCTCTTACCAGGTCCAGCATCCGTGCTATTATTGGCTTAGAAATAGAATTATGATCAAAATCAGGGAGAAACTACTCGCTTCTGCGACGAACATTCGAGGTGAAGCTGGAAGTTGGAGGACGTGCGCCAAGAACCAGCCTGTGCCTTGAACGGGCTGCAACAGGTCGGATCAACTGGGGATAGCAGATCAGTTTGCGAACACCCTTCAGTCCCCACAGTTACTATACGATTCTTCCGCGTGAAGCACCAATGTGCCCACATCCCGCAAGCTAATGGCGTCGGACTGTCGCGTAAACCCACACCCCCACCGAAATCGTGATGTAAGGCGAATATTCCGGCGAAATCGACCTTACGCTTTACCTGCCAGTAACTGGAATTGTTTTGTGACCCAGGTGGCGGCTGCCTAACAATAATACAGAATGACCGACGTGTCACTGGTGTTAAGTTTCGTGTCCCACAGCATGGAAGCAACCTTTGAACGGTCCTGGCTGGCTTCTCCACTATTCTAGGGCCTAATGCAACACTCATACTTCTCTTTATGCCATAACTGTAACCTGACCATGATACGCTCTCGAATGGACCGTATTATACCGTGATGTCAAGATGGACGGGCAGATGCCGATAAATCTAGACAAATTTTACCTGGAGCAGCGGGCCACGCTTAATTGAAGCCAGAATGCCACATCCCGGTAGCTTTAAATGCTAGACAAAGGGCGTCCAAGTGTCGGCACCACTGCACACAACTAACCTTGCCGTCAAATATGGTCAAAATCATGTCGTCTGGGACAAATTTACTTTGAGGCACTAGATAACAGAGCACTTTCACACGGAGACAATCGTTGACCAGTGACGATGCTCTTTCGGTGACATCCAGACAATCCTACCCCAAAGATGGGGACCAGTAGTAGATCACGATGGCGAATGAGTCTTGTGATACCTCGATTAATGGAGCCCCGCAGCGACAACCGAATGGGGTCTGAACCACCAGGTCCATCTTTTAAAGTTTGCTCTAATGCAGCTGATATAGGGCCAAAACACACGATAGCTTTTGCTCGATCGCGATCGCAAGGTGTCGTGTTGAGCTTTGGTGCCGTTTCGGTGCAATGGTGGCCAATTCCAAATCATCGTGCCGTACTTCCGAAGCGCCAACAGGGGCTTCTTTTAGGGGGACAAGGCTTTGGCTCAATTTGGGAGATCGCTCCACCATCGCCCAGAGTTCCAATATATTGGGTTGCTCCAGTTCTTAGTCTTCAGTCATTGCCTTTGCGAATGGCCAGCTCTTGACTCAAGCTTTCCTGTGGTAACTATATGGTGTTGTCTCCTACATCATCTTTTATCATTAATCAGTGGAGACAGAGAAACGCGTCTGGATCTCTGAGGCTAGGAAATGCTTACCAATAATTGGCTACCAATATCCCGGGATGACCTATTAAACCTTAGTTATCTGGACCAATGACATTGGACAAAGGGTCGTTACCGGAAAGCCTGCCTCTAGTATCGTCTTGGGAAATTAGCATGACTATCGATTGAACTCGCAATATCGGGTCTCAGTAGATCTGGTGTCTTTTTGGGACAGGCGAGGTGTCCGCCGATTACCCTAGCATTGCGACAGAATCACTGATGGTTTTCGACGCTCCAAAAGACTTGTCCAAGCTGGAACCCATTCTACCATATTTCCGCAAGAAGGCTGTTCAGCTAGACATGAGTGTCTAGTACTGGAAATTGCTGCGGACAACTCGTTTTGGAGGATGATCGAGATCTACAAGTCATATAGCTGCTGTTCGACATGCCTCCGTTGGGCCACCCGAGACACCTCACATAGCCTTATTGCCCATTTCGCCTGTCCATGGTCTTTTATCTCTTGCAGCCGGTCCATTCAAAGGTCGCTCTCACCATTTTCGGGGTACAGAGGTAGCGACTCAGTCTATTCCAAAGCGAGAACTGTACCCGATTCATATTCCGTATATAGTACGTCACTAGGTCTCAGCAACCCTGCGAGACAGTGGATTTGGTCCCACCAGCTGCAATTTGGGACCATCGGACTATTGATTCGAGGTTGCGCAAACTGACTATAGCTGTAGTGTTCATCGCTATCTCAATTAGAAAGGTCACCGATCCATCTCTCCTAGCTAAAATGACCCGAGACTACTGTTGTGGTCTATTCTCATACTGTACCAACATGCGCTCGCTCACCACGTCAATGTTCCGAGAACGATCGCAGATCGCAGGCCATCCTCAGGGCATGGCATTGCGTTCGACAGCGTTCTTCATCATCGCCCAGCGTTCGCAGCATACCGCTTGGCCTCCTTCCGTGAATAATGACCGCGCTCGTCCCCATCCAGAGCTGTTCTTTAAATCCAGATGGCTTTGTACCGCTGCACAGTGCTGCCTCAATATGGGGGCAGTGGTTGTAGTATTTTCAGATACCCTCTGCCGAGCATGACTGCGAAGGCACTCATCTTTATTTCCCCGTTGCTGACGGGGTAACAGGGATATTTTATTCTGTTTGCTCTAGCACCTAATATGCAGCCGTTGGAATCTAAGCTGTCAACAGTTACCATTCAGTTCACTGACTTTTGTCCGTTTTGTATAAGGGTTTAATACCGGTAGGAAGTATTTTATCGTAGGGAGTCAGCTGGCTGCGACGCCAGGCCAATGGTAGGAGGTACGGCTTTGGCGACAAATCCCTCACAGATAGACTTAATATGTGCGTGTGCAATACCATTGGAAGAAGGATCTCATGTGTAGTAATCTGGGATGTTATGAATTGCGCACATATGAGAGGAATCTGTGTCTTTGTAATGAGTAATGACCTCTTAAGTGGGACAATAAGAGACCATGTCCACACCGAACGCAATAGCGTCTTATCCTGCTGCAGCAACTGCAAATGCCTGGCTAAGACAACCACTCGGTAAACTGTAGCTCAGGGGTCTTAAGGACGGCAGATCTCCCATAAAAGACGGCCTATGCCCTTGAGAGCTGTGCTTGTGCCCCTGGGGACCAGCAGAAGACTAGTAACACTGTTTCCCTGATTCCAGCCACCCGTTAGAGGATTTGGAAGTCGCTTTTCCGTAGTTGGGACTTATGGCCATCTTGGCTATTTTCTAGCAGGGTCTTCAGCAGCTTGACATGTATGATCAATATGAGGTGCCTTGGCTCAAATTCTAATAAACCATGTAGACGCTGCGTGGGCGTAGATCCTGACATAAGACCAGAGCATATATATAGAGATTAGCTAACCAATTCCTTCGCAAAAAAAGCATCCCGGTCAGGTTCTCTCTGGCGTGTGCTGATCCTCCCACAAGTTCTAATCTTCGTTGCTCTATGGAAAGAACAGCCAAGCCCTTCCATAACACATGGACAAGCAACGTTTACTGTCTTCGCTGGACGCGAATGATTCCCCGATGTCAAGAGATAAATGGTGGACCGATACGCACGATGGTAGAGGTGCGCTCTCAGGAGAAGAAGGCTCTGTATCCGTTGCAGCCATGTTCCGCCAGCATCAAGAAGACACCAGTACCACTGAGCCTGTCGAGGACTACCAAAATATTGTTCAGGCGCCTACTAAGGTATATTCGCGTTACACTCCCCCCAAGTCACGTTGTGAAGCCACTGTCTGCTGAGCGAGCATAAGCTGAGTAGGACAACAGCGCGAGATGAACCGAGCTTGTGAGAGTTGTTTCCGTCGGAAAGTCAAGGTACGCAATATCGCGAGATACAGGAACGGTTGGATAAAAGGTTAGTGGGCAGAACTTCTAATATACATGACTGGCAACTAGTGTTCTCGCACCTGTCCTTGCGAAGAGTGCGAAAGACGTGGAAACAAGTGTGTTCCTCGCAGTCGACTGGACCGACGGAAGGAGACCATCATTCTCACATCGCCTACTGGAACCTGTGCGGAACCTCCACAGAATCGCAACAGTCATGCGGACCAGCCTTCTAGAGAAACCATACGAATTTTTGATGTTCCTGCCAGTGAATCGGTGGAGCGACATCAATGGAGCGCGTCCAATCTGGGCCACGCTATGGACACCACCATCCCGTGTGACAATATTGCTAAACATGGCCCACCCATCACATGCCCTGCAAACATTATTTCCCGCGAAGAATGGAACATGACTATGAAATATTGTGACAGCAGTCTCCCATTGGAGACTAATGCGAACACGGGCTGGAGAGCCCCCTGTAACGCGTTCATACCCCCGGACTCGTATACGTCTACAGACAACTTGACTGGGGAGCCTATGCCACATCCATGGTTCTCACCGCTGTGGTATACAAAGACAGGCTTGCAAACGACATTTTCCGAGCCTTTCAAGGGTTGGAACCGGTCGCAATCCCGGGATCTGATCGGGTCCGAGACCAACTTTTTCTCACCTCTGCCTATTCCTGCTCAGCAGCTCGTGGGATGGCCCTCTGAAGGTGGCGCTGAAGAGTGTTGGTATGCGAACAGAAGCGGCGTCATACCCATTTGCGGAGCCCACTCACAGGAGCAGTACCCACTGGGCCCTTCCTTTGATCTG
>BTWD01000208.1:0-15047 GCA_036986335.1 Aspergillus sp. AS01 | reverse complement strand
GTCAATTTGGTGATCGGATCGCTCAAATACAGCATCCGATTGCTGGAGGTGGAGAAACTGCCGTACAGTGGCTGGAAACCCGCCGATTGGCTGCTGACCTGATGAACCCTTGAACATAATCGATATTTCTTCATCTAGACTGGCCACGTGGAACCGAACTTGTTTGCGGTAGTATCCACAGACCATACATCCATCATCGTCGTCCAACCGACCCAAGTGCTCCCCGCGGCCCGTCTGCAGCTCTGCGACCGGAAATTCCACCAACACGCGCTCGAGAATCCGCCGTGGCTCGCGGCGCGCACATAGGACCGATCCCCGGCAAAGGTATTGGCCTTGTGTCCTCATCGGGCCTTCGTCTAATTCAAAGAAGAAGCATGTGGCGAGCACTGCTCGTACTAGTTCGTCTGGGACCGTGTACGGCTCCTTGGCGAGGTCTGCAACCCTCATCACATCATTCAGTCGTGGTAGATCCGCCAGAGCGTGGTCCAGCCGGAAGATATGGGCTCGGAGGGGATGGACAACATGATTTAATCCCCCCTTGAAAGCTTCTACGCCGTCCATACAGGGAGAGGAGTTGTACGCGCGCCACAACCGGAAGGGCGCCTTGTCTTGTAGGGAGCTGCAACCATGCTGGGCCGAATCGGTCCCCTCCTCGGCCGGTGGGACGTATCCCGTGCCACGGATATCAGTAGGTCGTGTGTCTGCGCGGATGGCCAGATAATTCTACATTCCTCCTGAGCAATCCCGTGCGGGTTGTTGGCACGGACGCCTCCATCCTGCAGAACGCCAATTTCGAACAAGTACTGGGATGGGAAAATCCTATGTCGGGTCAGCAAGAGACAAACTGCTGCGAAATTGAGGAATTGAGAAGGTCTCCTACCCGGGAGCTGCAGTACTGCATTTGAGGCTAATTTTGTCAGTTTCGTGAACAATAACTCTGTACACAAGCTCGAGGAAAACTCTCGCTTTCCGTAACAACGGATTCTGGCTCCCGCCGCGCGGGACGATCCTTTGGTACGCTAAGTCAACAGATCCGTGCCTCACTCCACGGTAATTGGGGAAGACAACCGGCCTTCCGTCAGAGATACGGCTTGCAACGATGGCGAGACGACGTCCTGCCGCCAATGGCGGCATCACATCAAACACCCGACGCCCCTGCTGACAGACCTGTTGGAGCGTTCGCTCTAACGCACCGGAGTCGTAGGCACCATCTCGCACGAGATTCAGGACGCAGCCCAACCAAGGCCATATTCGGGAAAGGGAGTAGGCAGGCTGGAATATGCATTGCGCCAAGTCGGGAAATCTTCGACATGCTTCTGCGGCCGAGGTGTTGTTGTAGACCTGATCGGTCCCGATAACGGAACCTGCTCTCGGCGAGTTAGTCACCATGCTGGAGATTTTTGCATTCGAATCAGAGAGACCGCCCATGACGGCAAAAGAGGGTGCGACTTACCAACACTGGTGCCCGCGGTTAGATCTGGGATCTCCGGCAGCGTGATGGCGCCGGCAAGCCGTTGCTCCAGCGCTCGCAACAGGCCTAAGGTGACCATTCCCCGAATCCCGCCGCCATCGAGAGCCAGCACGACTGGGCGCTTGGTCGGAGGTAGTTGACGGACCGTCAGCTGAAGAGCGCCCTGACACAGGGGACACTGGGCAAGGTCTCGGTGGTATTCCACGCCGCGGGCCCGCTGGCCCAACATCGTCACGCAGGTATCACATATGCCATGTCGACAAGGGGTCTGATGCTCGGCCCATCGACCAAGACAGAAGACACACGCCGTGGGTAAGGTTAGAGCAGACCACTGCCGACCGAAGCGAATCAATTCGTCCTGGCGGATAGCGCGTGAGGTGTGCACCGGGCTGAGACGGCGGAACTGTTCAGCGAAATAACTACGGATGGCGTCACTGTGTCCGCTGCCATCGGGATCTCCAACGGCTCTCCAAGCTCTAGCGCAGAGATCTCGGTACAATGTATCAAAGACATGGTCCGGTCGGAACTCTGTTTCTGTCAGTGCGGGGCCCATGGTGGTGAGGCAGTCCTGGACTAGCCCTACTTACGGTGCATTCCAGGAGGATAGGCGTCCATCAACAGAGCGGACGCCACGAATGAATAGATTTCTTGAATCGGACAATTTAGCGTGCGTGACTGCACCAGAAGTTCCGTCAAACCTTCGCTGAATGCTCCACTGACAGGCAGCCTCTCTCGAGAGAGAAGGAGACCATCCACCTGGTGAGCAGCGGAGTGGAGTAACCCTGGAAGTGAACGGTGCCAAAAGAAAGCCTGGTGGACTGCCGAGAAGTGCAACCCCCGCTGAAGTCGCTCAGTCCGGCTGAGCTGGAGCTCATCAAGAACCTGACGTTGCAACGGAGCGAATAATGCCGGACCTGAAAGCTGATGGCGGCCTCGAAGGTCGACCACCGACAAAGATACTTGATCCGGGTCTGTGATTCCTCGAACGGCCCGGAGCACCTCCACCGGGTCTGTTTCATAGACGGCGGTTGGTCTTGTGAGAACCAAAATCACCCGCATACGAACTGGGGCGGAAGAGGCTCTGGCCTGTATATGACTTTGTGACGCTTCCAGCAGGCTCTTAGTTCTCTCCAATTCCGCCAGTCCGTCCACGAAGAAACAGACGACATGCATCCACGGGAACACGAGTCTCGTTAGGAGCGAACCATTCAAGTCGGTGGTCGGAATTCGAGTTTCGTCAATGGAATATCGATGAATACCATCTTTCCACGGGGCCTTGGAGGATTCACCGACAAGCGGTAACTCACGGAGTCTGCTCTCTGCGAAACAGATCGGGTATTCGTTGTGAGCGGTAGTGATGCTGAGGTGCAGTCGGATCCCCCCCCACTGAGCTTCTGCGGAGAATATTATTATGGGGGAAAAGCGAGCGTAAAGCCAGCATGCGATTATGGTTGCCGACAAAGGAGATCAGGGAAGGATACTGCGTGGCCGGATGACTCATGTCCTGCACGATCTCATTCATCCGCCCCGTATCAACCAGGGACCAGCCCGTGGCATCTTGCGTGAGGTCCAGCCATGCCATGGTGGACGAATTCGTTCGGATGGGGGGTTTAGGTCTTATATATGTCCCCTGAGTCGGAAGTGGCTCAAAATCATTAGATGTGTGCCGTCCATTTTCAATCGAAGAGATATTTCGGTATGTGCAGCCCAGTGGTCCAACGAAGAAAGCAACTGAGGCCATTCACCAGACCTTACTGTACCCTCAAGTCACTGAGCGCCGGTTCCTTTATCGCAGGCGCCCGCGCCTTGCTTACGGTGGGCTTGATCTTGGCCAAGCCGTAATGATACGGCAGGAGGTAGTAGGAGACTCATGAGGGCTGAGGGACAGACTGGAAGCACACAAAATCATTATTCAAGAAAATAGACATCAAGTTTCCTCATAGGGGCAGAGTTCATGGGCGCTGGGCACTCGGAGCGGTACAATAAGACAAGTTTTGGTTCTCCTGTTTCAAAGGGCCTGGCTCGCAAATTGGCAAATACCAAGGCAGACGACTATGGGATAATTAGCCCCATAGCAAACGGTTGACTGATTTAACCGGGCCTGTGGAGATTGGTCAATGGCTGCCCTATTGGTGAACCATATCAACCCGCATGGCCCTCAATAACTTCGGAGATGTGGAGCTTACGTGCATCCCCATGCCAAACTGGAGAAAGTCTTCATAAGCTACGCGCTTGCCATGTTCGCGATTATTCAAAAGACTCCGCGAACGTTCGCTTTGGGACCATGTGGACAGCGCAGTGGATATCTACACCCGAAAGATCCGTCGAGATTTTGCCTCATAATCCCCTCGTACCATACACCAACGATGGACTTCGAAGCCCAGATCTCTTATCGTGATGGTTTGATTCTTGGTCTCATACATCTCTTTGGGATTTCCTACTTCGTCTATTTCGTGGTTTCCTTCTTTCTCTATCATTTCCCCAAGTCTCCCGGCGGCGTTCTTAAGGCACAGGTGGTTACATTCTACAGTATGGGGGTGCTGCTCTGGGAGCTGTCGAGCCTGATTTGTCAGTCATCATGGCTCTTTTACGGAGACAAACCTGCACCTTGGGGGAAATTTCAGATGGTAGGCACTATGGCCCTGATCTATACTATGGCCGTGCCTAGTATCGCTGCGGCGTATCAGCAGCAAACCTACCTCCGCTCTGTCTACCTTTCCGGCTTGACCAGCCTGGCCATCAGCAAGATCAGCGGAACCCTCGCTCAGACCTCAGACGCGTCGATGGCACGGAGCAGCTTTCACTGGGATTGCCTCTGGCTTGGGTTCTGGGCATTGGTACCATCAGTCCATGCGCTGCAGACACAGAAAAGTCCACCACCGTT
Source organism: Aspergillus sp. AS01 (assembly GCA_036986335.1). Lineage (NCBI taxonomy): Eukaryota > Fungi > Ascomycota > Eurotiomycetes > Eurotiales > Aspergillaceae > Aspergillus > Aspergillus sp. AS01. The sequence goes on along the minus strand of BTWD01000208.1, from coordinate 10,692 downwards.
GACCATTGAACTCGTCCGGATTGCTACGTGGAATTTGTTGGCGGCGGCCGGCTGTGCTGCGCAGATACCCGAGCGGTTGGGGGTGGTGGGACACTGGCATCCGAGCCTCTACGCGATGCATCTCGTGTTTATCTGGAGCAGCATCTCGTATGCCCAAGGGGTCTGGGATATGGTACTCTGATCCATGAAGTTACAGTAGCTCAACATTGGTATTCAGCTCTCGCCAGAACGGCGCCCCTTCGATGGACTCATCGGCGAATTGCAGATTCGGGGACGAGTGTTGGTGCTTCGCTAGTTGCAACGCGCGACTTCATGCAAGCGGAAATACCGGTTGTTGCTTGGAGGTCATATAACGACTATTCTCTCCTACAAGGGATTTATATATTGTTCTCATGTTTTTCTGAATAGGATCTGATGTATATTCGCCGTTGATTCAAGCCATCATAAGACAGATTGATTAGGGCGAAATTTCCCCGTCTAATTGTCAGAGATTGTAGAAGCGGTGAACCACCACCTTTAACTCTATTATCAGATCTGACAACAGGACATTGGCTGTCCATCAATATTTTTTAAACAGCCTATGCCCAGACTAGCAACCTAGATATTTGTTAATACAGTGTGTCCTGTCACTGCGGGTATTGGTGCCCGCATTATCGCTCGGTGGCTGAACAGCACATCTATCTCTAGTCATGCTCTCGATCCTGCAGTGTTGTCATTCCCTGAATAAAACCCAGGATACCATCCTAAGTCCGGATTATATACTTCAGCCCGTCGTCTCGTGTATTGATGTAGATGTCAAGGTGACTTAGAGCATCATGCTTGAGGTACTCTTACTCTTTCCCCTCCCGGTGCACATACCCTGAACGGCATAGCCGAAGCGATTCTACCAACTGCTTGCGCAAGAGGTTTACCAGGACCCGCCCTTCATGGTCAGAAGAGTTCCCTTGAGCGGTGGCATCTTCCTTATGGTCAATGATATTCGGAGTCATGTCGATTGTGACCCTACGTCCCTCCAACTGACTGTCCACACTGGAACTCCTTCACCGAGCAATTTTTGACCATGAGGGGCCGGGACGAATGGCGCTTCCCAGGCCTGTAGCTGGGTCTGGCCGCGGAACCTTGTCGCAGTCATCATTGGCAATGTCCCAATGTTCCACCCTCTCTTCCGCCGCATGGCCAGACACGCTGACTGGTACATGGGCGAACCGACGACCGGCAGATGTCAGTACTAGCAGAGCTATCCTCTCTCCGATGCCGCTTAGCCAACAATGTACAGGAAGCGACGGGGCACCATGGTAATAGTGGTGCGTGAGAGAGCCTGGTTCATCCGGTAATCGTTTGGTGGGCAACCGATCTTGCTAGCGACGAGAATGTGGTTAAGCTACACACGCTACTAGGAATTTCCAAGCTTTAGCCTAGGGGCCCTCGGAAGTCGATGGCTCCCACGACTGACAAGCTCGTTCCCAGGATAGTGACGATTGCTCCGAGGAACAACCGCTGCTTTCCTACGACGTTACACATTCGCATGATTGTTCTTCGTCTACGCGGGTCATCGTGTAAACACGAGAGAACTATGCGGCTCTTTAAATAGCATTTCGTAGCGCACTTCACTTTGCAGGCATCGAAGTGAACCGAAATTTCACCAATATCAGACCTATATCCAGGCCCGGTGCCATCCCGGATAGTTCGCACAAATTACCACTTTCCTACAGTCTCGCCAGTCTGTCCCTATCTTCTTCTCAAACTCACGTTTACCAATTGGCCATGGCTAGTTTTGGACGCGTTTCCTTGTATTACGATCCTCTCCATCGTGAAAGATGCATTGGGTTGTTAGACAACGGGCATCCCTGCCCACACCACGTCGATCTAAAGTGGCGTGAGATCGCACACACAGAGCTGCATCTACTTCAAGGCATTACCGATTGGACCGCCAGGGAATCTCGCCTCAAAAGCGTGACGAAAAATCTGCTATGTGACTTCCACAGCCGTGCCCTGGTGCGCCCGACGAAACATGGGTATGTACCAGATCCTCCACTGCTTACTGGGATGGTCACTAATGATACTTCCAGACATATATCACCCATGATTCAAAGAAAACGCCAATCCATGATTCAAGAAGTTCCCTCTCACCTTCTGCGTCGAGTGGCTGGAGGAATCAGGAGTCAATTGGAGGGCAAAAAATGCGATAAACCGACATCTTTATCCTTGCGGGGCTGACCTGTGTTAGCATAGGAGTAACACAACCCATGGTTAATTCAAAACTTGTATTCTCGCGCCTGCTTTCTTTGTATCCAAGCTGATATGCCCATTTCCCATGTCATGCATGCGCTGCTCACTTCTTTGTATACAATGACGGAAAGCTCACTTGTAGGATGTAGTCCACTTGCTCAATACAATCGTGATTGATTTTCTCCCAGAGCCTCCGCGTCGCCTCGCGCAGGAGGAATTGGTAACGTCGATCTTCAGGTATCCTGTTGCTTCCCATGCGCACAGCCAGATTGCCTTGGAGATGGTGGGTGCGTGCAATCCATCTGCTGAAAAGACGGTTGATCCGCACTTGGCACTGCTCAATCTCCCCCGCAGACTGCGGATCACGCAGCCATACGGTTGCAAACTCTCGAGCCGAGTGAAACTGCTGTGAAAGACGACGGTGATCCTGTAGCTGACGGTGCACGGCTGCATTACAAATACCCTCAACGTCGACTCGCAACCGATTAACCCCCTTCTTTGGAATTTTCAACAACCCAGGTGTGGAATGGGTACGACGCTTTCGGTCCAGCGCTCTGAATGCCAAGTGCAATTCTACCTTCTCGGCACAATCCCATCCGTTAGCCTGACCGAGTTGGGGCAGCCATTTCTGGATAGACTCGAACGCAGATCGCTCCAAGCGCTGCTGCAGTACCCGTAGAACGCGGTGTTGGGCGGGAAACGGTAGACTCGTAAGCGGTGGCTGAGTCAATAATTTCGGTGTCATTGGCTTCACTGGCAGGCTTTGGCTTCATCACCCATCTGGTACGTACGAAGATTGTCAGCTGGTTTCTGAAGAGGCAGATGCGTGGAAGACAGACATGGGAAGATGCTTTGGTTGGAAGAATGACAATTTCAGGTAGCTGATGAATGGCGGACAGAATCGTCCCGTACACTGCTCAAATACATATGGTTCGACTTTAAGGACTTACGCCCTCGACATTATCGAGGGGTGGTAGACAAGCAATCCAGCGGTTATCTTGCTCTCATCACCCGTCGAAATATACGGGGAAGCCACGAACCGAGGACAGGGTGCCATGGCCTAGATGACGGCTCCTGGGTTTTAGGAACCATTTATGTCGCCCACCAGAGTTCCCAACTTTCGCCGGATGGTTTCGTACCTGACCGGCAGAAATGGAGCACGTAGGGCAATCACGTAGCCTCGCCCACCCGTGCAATGGTATTTCCATGACCATGTTGTATGGTTAACATGACGGTGAGGCAAAGGCCGGTCAATCATTTGCCCGCTGAGGGATATTGTCCAAACCATATGGCCGGGCTTCTGACCAGATGGTCTTCACCTATTGCTCGACTATTCTATAGTAACAAGACAGTGCGACGTTCCGAAACCAGCTACGCAGGACCCTAGCTCCCCGCGAGCAAACCAACCTCGAACAAACTTGGGCCATGTGTTGGTGAGGACTAGGTCTTTGATGCTCTCCTCGGCTCGGTCAAAGACCGTCGCATTGAATGTTTGGGGGATTTCGCCCCAGTATTGCACCCGACTGTTGTCGGTAATTAGCAAACTGGAGTCGGCCTTTATGGAGGCGATCGGAGACGCTGAGGGCGTGGGGCCATAGCCTGGCGAATCGAACGGAACGGCGGGATTGACCGGGCGCCCGTCTCCGAAGAGAAGCACAACAGGGCCCTCAAATACGTTCTTCAGCTCATTCCGTTCCTGCGAAGAGATGTTGATCGGTAACTGCGCGTGGCGAACGCTGATGAACGTCGTGTAAATACACAGCGCGCGGTGAAACTGCTCCCGAATCAAGTCGGTAAGATCTCCATAGTCTGAGATTCTGCTATCCCAGACCGCATGGGGCAGCGAGCTCTTCCATTCTGCCACCCGGGTCAGAAAAGCTATATTCTCTCCGGAAAAGTCGCGATGGGCAGAGAAATCCTGCAGCGGGGCAGGATTGCGCGCCAAGACATATTCAAGCGCACGCTTGGTGAATATGCTATCCCGAGAGCTGGAGCTGGAGCCAAGAGATCTATCCCATGATTCCCGGCCAGACCCTGCGAACTCGGCAAGAATGGAGGCTGACCTGCGGGCCATGGTGCGATCAGCAAACGGATTAGTATTTGGTTCCCACCGTGCGATCGAATCGAAGGCTCCTTGTCGGATAGCGTGATGGCGCATTACCTCCCGGCACGGCAGGAGAACAGCAAAAACCTCCATCACCCAGATAGAGAGACAAATCCTACAGGTGTCAGCCCTGTTTTCCTGATTCCTTTCTTCTTCGTTTCTACTTTCCTGTTGGTCACAGAGAGCACCTACCACTGGGGCGGTAGCCAGTACTGATTGACCGGCTCCATGGCGGGAACATAGAGAGCGATGAGCCACATCGGCGTCGCCGGGAGACTAGATGACGGGTTAGTCGTGCGACAGACCTCATCGGACCGATTGACTCACTTGGCGATGACGCAGCCTATCGTCTGGACTCTCCAGCCGTGGGTGTCGTGGATGTGACGGGATTTCCAGAGGACGACGGGGCCCACAATCCAGGACCAGAAGACCTGTCCCAACACGCCGGGCCACCTGCATATCGGTTAGCACACAGCTCGCGTCATATATGCGCCGGGTGTATGTTGGAGGTCTTCTTACCACTCCCAGCCCCGGCCCATTTCCGACGTTTGCTGCATCTCGGTCCCATGGACCTCGGTGCCTGGAATCCCCCAAGTGCGGTGCCATTTGCGGGAGATAAGCCACATCAAGACCGTGAGAAATACCTAATGACTCAATTAGACACCGATATCATCGCCAATAGGAGTAGGTGGTGGCCGTTTTACCTGAACGAGCGACGCCACCGTAACAAGCACGAGGATCTTGGTAGTGTATGCAAGGCGACGGAACCGGTCTACGGCACCGAGCTTACCCCTCGTGGAGTATAAATCATTCCCACCACTGCTGCGAATGATATAGCCTTCCTGAAGCTTTGCAACATGATAGAAGCGACTGTTCGACGCGTGAAACAGGGCAATGCCGCACGGCAGATACGTGCCCATGATCCAGTACTCGGCATCACCTGGCATGATGGTGCCAATCATGGTCCCGAATTGTACTGAAGCCCAATAGACATGGAGCAACACAACGGCGGACAGTGACAGCCCGAGGCCTCGCAGCAGGAGGGGAGGCGTGTTGCGATGAGCGATGAGATAGACCATGCCAGAGGCAATAATGACCGTCCAGGCGCCCGCCCAGCATGCCCACCGTACACTGACTGGAGTATAAGCTGGCTGGGGCGGATGCGGCAGTGACCCCCAGTTCGGACCCCATGATTCGGCTGTCATGGGGAGGGAAAAAGATGCAAAAGGAATCAATGCAATGGCAGGTAAACCTAACGAGGGAATCTAATATTGGCCGAGACTGTCGCTCAATGTCATCAGGCCAGCTTCTGTAGGGGGCAGAGGCGTCAGTGACATTGGCACCGGGCTAGCCAGTCTTATCAACTGCTCGAGATTTCAAGGTTACATCTTTTACGGACGGGACGGTCCTCCATCCTACAGCGGGGCCGGCGCCCAACTCGCATGCGGCCCCATTTTCTTTATATCAGTGCTTTGGACTTCTATGCTACAGTAGCAGCGGCCCACAGAGCGGCAGCTTTGTGCTTTCAATAGCGGTTCTTGGCGACCTCCGTCGCAGTGTGTTCGCATGGTAGGTTCCACCCGTTCTTGCAATCGGCCGGTCCTGACTATTGTTTCCTACCGCTAGATGCTGCTGATCGTCCGCCGTCGGTTGTCCATGGTGAGTAGTCCAGCAATGAAAGGCCACGTCCACTCTTATCGAGAATCCCCTATGTCTCTGCTAGCCAAGTAGGATTGCCACTGGTATGGATCCACCAGGGCACTGACAGATTCTCATGCAGCTGGCCAGGGCGATCATCCCGGAACGTTACATATCATTAGAACAAATTTTCCGCTCCTTGTTGTCTTTTCCCCCTCTTGCAGAGTATGATGCGCTTCCCCAAGTTGCAACGCACAGAGGCTAATCAGCGATAAGGCAATCGTACAGCGACTACACGAAAGCTTTCTCAAGGGTTGGCAGCAAAGCATAATGGGGAGACTACTGAATATTTGGATGGATTTCCCAGCCCTTAATTGTAATCCCCCGCAATTTCAGATCCAATTATTACCTACTTGTCGTGTTCCTAAAGAATGTGGAACTGGGATTTTCACCTATTGCAATACCTCACCTTTTGCTTCCCTTCTCTCGGCTCATGTGAAAGAACTTCATTATGCTTGACGGATTGCAAGGAATATGCAGTGAAGAGCGGCAGACTTCTAGACTACAATAACACATGTATTTGCTACCATGGTATCATAATAATCTCCGTTATTCATCTTCCCTCTTCATCGTCTTTTGTTCGCCCTCACGCTCGTGAGAATCGCTTTCCGCAAGGCAATGTCACTTCCAATCAACACAGCCGCACGAAAGGCAGCAGCCAGTACATCTAAGTCCTTCGGGGCTGCTGGAACCTGTGGAGAGAGCAGACCTGGCAGGTTTGAAACATATCTTCCGAAGTGCCTGGTGCTCCAGCCCCACCACAACCCGGACATAAGCTATGGAAACACGGAGCGAGGACCACGTCCAGTGCCTTTGTTCCACATCGGTCACATTTAAGTGCGTCCATATTTTCCATTGGCTCTCTTAGAGGTCTATTCCGCTCACTCTCGACCAGACGTCTAGCTCGGGCCAGGGCGGTGGATTGAAGTCGACATAGCTGTCGTAAGTTGTAGAGTTCTTGGAGTGTCTGCGGCAGAACCCACATCGACCCTGCATGATTTTGTGACCACAATCCTCCTTCGAGCCTCTGAACTTCAAGCCGCGCCTCGTAGAGGGCTTGGTAGAATCGCGCTCTGGTAACACCCCCATGAGGGTAATTTCTTGGTTTCCTGGACGGTGCCCTCGAGGCTGCAGCTGACCATGTCAGTTACCCCGAATCATTGTTGGGTGAAGGGACAAACCTTTTATCTTAGCCGGAGGCCCAGCCCCCGTTAGTGTGTTCTTCTGCATCAGTGATACAGGATGTGAGGTGGAGTGGTACAGTCAAATATACTTGGAAAGCCTGAGGAAGAAAGTGTGGAAATGGTCGAGGTACAGCTTAGCAATCGTGGGAGTACATACTTCCACCCAATATATATTGAGTTGAAGCCTGTGAAACGGTAGAGCCACCATGGCCTAGATATATTGACTTACAACCGTCCCGGCAATCTTGCGGATTACGGACCGTTGATGTGAACCGTGCGGATGTCGGGAAGTACTTCTTCGGGCTAACCCCGTTCGTTATTTGAATCGTTGACCAGAGGATCTCACTTACTAACGTTTCTGGGCCGTAAGGTAAGGAAAATACGCTTCGTACAAGTGGCAACTCTTCAATGGGGCCATCTCCGTGGTCGCTGTGCCCTTCCTTTCTTTATCTCATATGACGCTAAAGTAAATAGACGGAAAGTCTATTCCTCCGTCGGCCTTGGTTCCTGCAGCCAGACGTATAGTAGGCAAGAATGGATTTCCCGGAATCCTACAGTCTCGGCTTATTCCATGAATGGTTAAGGCCGGATGGTACTCTACGGGTTACGGTATCCAACTGTTCATCCGGACTGGCAAAGTCCACACTCGAGGCGCGGCTAGACCCCCGAAGGTTACCATTACTCCTGAGAACAATGTCAGAACAGAAAGAGGCTCTGGCTGGCCTCGCGTAGATCTTTGGCCGGTCACAGTCATAGTCGATCGACCTCCCTCCTACTCTCCGTCGCCCACGGCAGTTCAGTCGAATAGGCTCTTTTGTGGCTTACATATTCCTCAGGACGATTCGTCAGTTCGTTAATCGCCAGACTATTTGCGGCTCAAAGTCATGCTCCATAGTTAGATTATCGGATAGCTTGACCGCCACGGCCACAAGAACGTCGAAGGATCCACGCGCAGAAAGAACCAACTCTTGTCTTCTTGGCACTTTGCTACCGCTATACACCATTCAAGGTGCTTCGCAACAAATCTAAATGTTATCTCTAGTATACCGACGCTGCACGCAGGCCGTTCCCAGAGCCATGGTTCTCGCCTGGCAATCTGATGGTTGATCAAACTGATCCCCAATAGGTCAGTCCTTGCAGGAGAGTCGGTTGGTATCGCTCCTTGCGCGGGATGATGAGAGGGAGAACCGAAGAGATTATATGTTCATGACAGTAGATGCTGGACGCTGCATCAATCGCTGTGTCTTTCCTCCAAATTGCCGACAACGCAATGGCTCCGACGAGAATTGCACAACTGATTGCTCATCTATGCGAGGTTCGAGAGTGCCCCTCTCGATCTAGCATCACCCTGTCCTTTTGCCAATGCAGAGACAATCCTCCGTGTCAAAAGCGCCCTTAGCCAGCTTTAGCGAGAGCAGGTGTGCAGGTGTGCACTACGTGACACAATCCGTACGATGGTTGTCGGTCAGTATACTTGTGCACATCTCAGAAGTTAATCCATTACTATGGTAGAGCAACTACAACTGGAAAAGCTGCGCGAAGTTATCAGAGTTGGGTACCATATCATGGTCACCGCCAAATGCACCCCCTTCATCCTCCTGAGTAGGCCACATGTCCGGTACCGCTGTCGTTGTCGGTAGGGCAGTAGTCAGGGCAGCTGGGTTCACACGTTCTGGTACACCAGCCGGGTTCCGAAGCCGCTGATGCCAACCTGCAACGGAATGCTGCATTTCATCCACCAGTTGTTGAGCCACCTGCCACTCAGAGAAATCTTGTCTGCACCGATGCTGGTGACTCAACAATTCCTGCATTGCGCTTTCCGCGCTTTCAAGGCGCTCCAACAGGGCCTTCTTGTCCCTCCGCAATGCTTCATTTTCCCGTTCCAAGGTTTCGACCGTAGCCAGACAGGTCTCGTGGTTCTCCAGTGAGCTGGCAGTAGGAACGCCTCGAGGACCAGAACCGGATACCTGTGGCCGCTAATGGGTAAATGATGTCAGCTAGACAACAGGCCCCGGCAACCGTGCATGGCGGCTTACCATGTATGGACGTCTGAGGGAGCGCGGAGGCTGCTGGGGAGGCCGCGCGATGGGCTCCTCTCTTTGGATGGATCCTGCGTCGGAGACTCCACTGTGATTCTCGGTCTTCTGGGTGGTTGCGCGAACGCCCGCCCGCGGCCTGGTTGTGACTTTTGGCATTGATCAGTGTACTCGAGCTAACAAAAGAGGAGTGTGGAATGGTACGAGTGTGCCATAGAGTGCCGTGCTGAAGGGAGAATTGGTCGGAGTCACAGCTAGCCAGAGACCTGGCTGGACAAGATTGAAGCGCGCCATTGGTGATGGTAGGGTCCCGCGGCAATCATCTCAGTCAAAGAAAGTTAGTGGCCACTGTCGGTTGGCATTATCTGCCTACATGATCCTGTGTTACCATAAATTGAACGAGTGACACTGATGGTCAAGATCTGCAACATCGTGCTTTTCATCTCACCTAAGCACCGGGTTATTTTCTCGGCCAGCGCGGTCAAATATTGAGGTCAACCTTATTCCGCCCGATCTACATATCGCAGCATGTTTACCCTGGTCTCTGACACGGGCCCACCTGGCCCGTGGTTCGAGGCTCTCTGCCCTCGTTGACACCATCGCATAAAGTGGTATTGGCCTGTGAAACTTGGACAACCCTGGGCCGCAGGGCAGGTCGACCGGTGAGCTACTTGGGTAGGTTAATGAAAATTGTTGCATGGGTGGGGCAATGTTCATTCACCAGGAAACATCGCTAGGGCAAAAGGCCCTCCACATCAAGTAGATCACGGTGTCCCTCCTCTTTCTTGTAGCCTCGCAGTGCTGTACGTCTTCCGCACAGCGGGCAATACGCCTACCTCGATATTTCACTTCTCCGCCTGTCTTTACCAGCGCTGTTCTCCAACTTAGACCACGTTCATCAATTTTCTCTTGCCCCCCATGGCCAAGAGACACTACCGGGCCTGGACTCCCGGTGAGGAACATGACTACCCATCATGGGTAGCTCGTCATCTCCATTTAACATGGCCGGAGAGGGCAAGAATATATTCCATCGAACGCAAACCCAGGACGAGAGAGTCTTTGCGGACCAAACATCGACTGCTGGAGAAGGACATCCGACGGCACCGCCGTCCAAATAGCAAACCCCCATCGCGGCTCAGGCGTCGCATCCCCCAGAGAAAGGATCATAGCCAGCGGAAGGCTTGGCCCAGTCCTATCTCGATCAGCACCCCCACCCCTTCCGAGCATCGTTTGGACGACCCGAGCGCGGTAGCGATGCCGGGGATGAGGCGACGGACCCCTACACGCGTGGCCAGTCACCAGAACCAGAATCAGACCGCACCGTCGACCTGGGCTTCAAAATTGAGCTCCCAGTTCTCAGCCGAACGTGGGAGCCACATGTGTTTGATGCGTGGGCTTGTTGAAGGCCGGGATAATTCTCCCGGTAAGAGCATGCCTCGTG
>BTWD01000207.1:0-15056 GCA_036986335.1 Aspergillus sp. AS01 | reverse complement strand
AAAAAAAAGTAACTGAAAAAAAAACTTGAAGAAAAAAAAATTGGATCAGAAAGAAAAAAGAAACAACAAAAAAGAAGGCAGACAGAATAGTGCCACTCCAAAGAAACAAAACAGAGAAAAAGAGCCAACATGGTCTTCACACTAGTCCTATCTGAGTTCAATCCGTAGGACCCTACATCTCACAATATGCTAGAGACCGGTTAACCCAATATGGCCCTAGGATCGAACCACTACGTACTGCTAACTGTTCAATTGACAAGTCTCATGATTATCAGCCCTTTCTCGATCTTGGGCAAATTGGAAGCCTACCAACCGAGCAAAAGAGAGCAAAAGGGTAAAAAATGAAAGACTAGACTAGGCCAAGTGGGTTAGTTACTGTTAGTAGCTGCTGACCATGGGATGCGCGCGACGGCAGTACTAGCCCCATACGCCCATGCATCGGATTAGCCTACTCTCGTTGGCGTCCCACGTCCGAGCCACGTACCGGCTATGTACCAGTGACTCTCCCAACTGCCTTCCAGCGTAGCACTGCCCTACGTCAGTAGTACCTCTCGCTCAGAATGAATACCTCCCCCCTTCCAAAAAGGAAAAAGTCATCAGGCAGATGATTTGTTGTCAGTCAACTAGTGATATAGTAGCGTAGTAGTAGCAGAGTAGCACCTTGAGCTGTAGTGCTACTTAGCCCTTGGAATGGAATCATCAACAAAAAGCCTGCTTGCTTTTTGGGCTACCGCGGTACCGGACGGAATTTTCCGTTGTCGAGACACGGGATCACATTCGGGAAAGGGAGATCAGTGGAAACCGTCAAAGATCGGTTGAGACTGGATTCGATGGAGCATTATTGACTAAGGCGCCACGATTATTGGCAAATGTCTCCGATCGAAGGTCGGCCGTGGCAATATTTCTTTTTCCTGCTTCGTCGCTTTGCCCCGAGGGCCGTTAGTGTTAAACTAAACCCATCTCTCTTTGAGTTACTATTGAGCGACTGCTCGGAAAAGGACCCTCGCTGACTCAACGCCTCCGTACCACCGAACTCAAGACATAAACTGTATTGTGCGTGAGTCTTCGCCAGTGACAGGCAAACTTCAGGTTCAACGAGGGTGGACAGGAGGACTATTGTTGATGTACGTCCGGGCTTACCTACATACATCTAGCAGCCTCTGGCCCGGCTGCCATTCGTCCCCTTCCTCCCCCCCGTCCCTCGACCGGGATGGCCTGCGAGTTCACGGTAGGTGATAATCATCTCGGCCCAATAACGCCCATCCTCCCAATCAGTGGGCAATCACTGGCGCACACATGTTGATTTCGTGCCAACAAGGTGGCTGACAGTGCAGTAGCTCCAAGGTTCATGAGCATGCCACAGGCCTTGCCCCTCGAGGCCAACTAGGTACGACTACTGTACGATTCCCCTCCTAGGAATCCCCCAAGAGCACATCATCCCTCCTTATCTGCATCTCTCTCCTGACGATGATGAAATGATGAGTTGATGAAGAGAGTCGATAAGGGTCGAGGCAACTTCACGACTCCCCTTCGTCCTACCCTTCTGGGTAAGTCATCATCATGAAGATAGGCATATGCAATCCCGCGGCGCGTTGGCATGTACATGCTGCGGATGTCTCTTCCTCCGTGGTTACAGGGTCCTTTTCCTGCTAATCTCTCTTACTTGGCCTTCCCACTTTTTTCCTTGTGACTTCCGTGACCCCACCCGTTTAGATAATTTTAGCAAGGGTCGACGAAGACATTTCCCATAACCGCCAACTCGGCTCGTAAAATGGGGAGGAGAAACGTGACAGATCCAAAATTGGTTCTCAACAAACATGCAAGCGCAGGGCTATGTCAGCACCATTGGGGTGGTCACCTCCTCCACGGGGCCGTGCAAAGAAAGGTAAAAAAGAAACCAAAACGGTCTTGGCCGCGGAAGCTCCCTCGAAGGGGAAAAAGGAAACAGACACACCTCCCTAAAGCAGGCAACGAGCCAGCCAGGCGTAAGGAAACGTTCTGCATATGAAATCCAAGCCCGTGAACTCCACTCCGATGGGGCTCGACAACTCGATTCGCCGGCTATGAAACATATCAGCACCACGGACTTCTGACTCGCAGCTCGCCACGCCAGCGGCCGCAAGCCATACATACTATGTCCAGCGCGTCGCTTTAATGCCTCCAGAGCCAACAATGTCCAGACGGTTACGCCGGTTGACGACGTTGGCGCTTAAGTCGCAGCAGCCATGAAAATCTTATTATTAGCACGGTCGTGATGTTTGTGAGGTCACAGAGGAGACACACACGGGAAGCGGATCTGCAGTAGTGTCGATGGTCAGTGCCCGAAATCTTTAGTCAAAGACAACGTAGTCCAGGTAGTAGACTTTTTGTAGACTACTAAAATCCAGCGTCAATAACTTTAAATCCTGCCTGGTTTGATGCGCGCGCTCAATCCCGTCGCTTGAGTCGGCTAGGACAGGGTTGGAAGGGTCGGGAAACAACTGGAGCTTCTTTCCGGATGATTCAACGTCTAGACAAAGAGACAGGATAGGGGGGGAAGAGGTTGGAGGGAGAGGAGAAGCTCTCCTGAGACCCTTTGACCCCTCATGGTCGAGTCATGGAGACTGAAGGAGCTGCATCTTAGTCTACTAGGATTAAGACTTCCGGCCGCCGACCGGAATGCCCGCTAGCCCGAGTGGGAGAGTGAAGGCGGCGATCCATTCCTCATCGGCGATGGGCTGGCTGCCTGCGAAAAAAGGAACAAAGGGGGTCACGGGATCCATCCGTCACGAAGAAAAAGGAAAAACAGAGAAGCAGATGGTGGTGCCTCGGGAACGTGCTGGTAAATACCAATTACCAACATACCACATAGTATGGGGTTGACACCACCATGTAAGATTCTGACAGATGTTGGGGGGAACTGAGGATAAAGAAACGATGCCCCATCAGCCAACTATACCGTCTTCCCATAGCAGCCTTATCTTTGCGGAACCGAGGTTCTACTATCTATCTTGCGCACTTGGTTTGTTCGCCCAACTCAACTGGGGCCTTCTGGCCTGAGGAGTCGACGAGGGGCCCACCTGACTTGCAACTGCGGCGGGGAGAAGAGAACAATGGATTCTGCGGGCGGCCATGGCAGCTGTCATCTCCATTCATGAAGAGGAGAACAATCGGACCCAGGCTCATCTCGATCATTCTCGATCGCGCCAATAAACAGTAGTCCCGAATCCATATATTCGAACTCCAGGAAGTTCCATGCCGATCGTTATCGCTGCCGCAGGGAAGCCGCGTCGCAAAGTTCGTTTCTCATCCAACCAAACATCCAGACCAACAGACGCTCAGGGTAGAGACACCAAATCTGCTAGTTCGTCAATAGGTCGCCGTCAGCCCTCGGCGCCTACATCCAAAAAGCAGACCTCGCTAGATCAGCGCAGCAACAGCAGCGGCGGCGGCATGTATGAACCCCAAGCACATCCCGGAGTTCCGGCTTTGTTTCAAGAGCTGCCTTCGCTCCTAGATGCCCTGTGCACCGAGTCCTCTGAGGTCCAAAGTGAGACCGTCAACAAATGTTTGCCCTTCTTGAAAGGCATTCACAACAGCCAGGCAGGCCCTTTCAACCGATTTGGAGTGCCAGCTCTGAATCAGAATGACCACCTTATCTACTTATACGATTCTTTGGAGGACTATCCAGAGGGCTTCGCTGGCATGGATGCAAGCCGGCCTTGGATGGTCTACTGGGTGCTGGCTGGATTAAGCCTCCTAGGGGAAGATGTCACCAAATACCGTGAACGGTAAGCAATCACTGAGCTGTGCGCTTGGCAACTGCAGATTGATCATGACTGCTGTGATTCTGGCTCTCAATTGCTGTCTTTCTGTCTACGACCATTGTCTAAGTCCTCTCTTTAGTGTCGTTTCCACGTTTACGCCAATGCAAAATCCTACAGGGGGCATGGGCGGAGGCCACGGGCAACTGTCCCACTGCGCCTCTAGCTATGCCACAGTGCTCGCTTTAGCCATGGTCGGAGGCGAAGAGGCATTCAACCTGATCGACCGAGAGGCGATGTGAGTAGTTGCGGTACCTGACTTGAGCATCAATGCATGCTGACCTAGACCAGGTGGAGATGGCTAGGAAGTTTGAAGCAGCCTGACGGCGGCTTTAGGGTCTGCGCGGGCGGGGAAGAAGACGTGCGGTATTTTCTCCCGTTGCTTGCTTCGCATACCCCTTTTGCTTTTTGCTAAATTCTGTCAGAGGCGCCTATTGCGCCATGGTGGTCCATTCGCTACTGAATTTGCCACTGGAACTACCCCCTGATGCCGAAGCTCGGCAGCACGGTCTGGAGACGTTTACCAGTGGTCTCTCGGAGTATCTGTCGAGGTGTAAGAGCTTCCACATCCCCAAGCTTCCGGGCTAGACTGATCTGGCTGCAGGCCAAACATACGAAGGCGGCATTTCCGGAAGCCCCGGTTCTGAGGCACATGGCGCCTACACTTTCTGTGCTTTGGCATGTCTGTGCCTCATGGGCCCACCAGAAGTGGTGGTGTCGAGGTAAGAGGCTGCATTCTCATGTTCTCCCCGCTTCCGCTGATAACGTCAGGTGCATGGATGTTCCTTTACTCCTAAGCTGGCTTTCTGCTCGACAGTACGCCCCCGAAGGGGGGTTTTCGGGGAGAACCAATAAACTGGTGGATGGCTGCTACAGCCATTGGGTCGGCACCTGCTGGCCATTAGTTCAGTCTGCCCTCAATGGGGTCCAGTCAGCTACAGGTCCGGAGCGGGTCCCTGCCAATCTTTACAGTCGTGAAGGGTTAACCAGATATATCCTTGGTTGTTGCCAGTCCAAGTACGGGGGGCTCCGTGATAAGCCTGGAAAGTACGCAACTCCCTTCCTCTTCCGATCCCTTCCACAGTGTGGCCAGGCTAACGATAACTACTAGGCATCCGGATTCGTACCACACCTGCTACGCGCTGACGGGCTTGAGCTCGGCCCAGTATCATCATTACCATACCACTTCCAGCATCAGCTCTGATGAAGGCTTTGGTTCGGCGTATTCCTGGAAATGCACTCCCATCCCTGCTTCGGATGACACATCCTCCGAACAGAATGTATTCGATGAGAAGGACCGGTTGAAGGCCTTCCACCCGATCTTCGTGGTACCCCATGCGGCCGCAGAGAACCTGCGGGTATGGTGCGAGCAACGTCCAATCAAGCCGGAGTGGTGATGGGACGGGTGCCGATATCGAACAGGGGAACTATATCAATGAAAAGTATATTTTGTACAGTATGACGCATGTAAGAATCAATTGTCCATAAGCTTGTGACACGCATGTAAGATAGTTTGGCTGGCCTCCGCACTGAGGGGAAGTAGGTTCCAGCCAGGAATCAGAGCACCCAGGGAATGGCAGTCATACAGATGAGATAGCCAGAAGCAGCTACCATGGATGATCAAACTACTGATTCCGTCTGCCTTGCGACGAGATCCGGGGTCAAACTGTTTGGTGCGACATCAGCTGCTCAGAGTTCGGCCACTTGGTGTCTTCTCCAGTAGACTTTCTGAAACTAGAAACGCCCGCTGAAACGGTCCTGGCAATGCTCAGACTAGGAACAGTTTTGACTGAACGTTCTCCCACAATTGAGCCCATCCCTGGCGCCTCCAAGAATGAACACCACGATAAGTAAGAAAAGAACAAGGCGGCTAAGAAATAGAGGGGAAAGAAACCATGACCCGCCCTCGCTTCCACAAACATCCAAGCGATACATGTCACCATCGCGACGCGAGGGCCACCAGGCAAAAGGACGGACTTACACACCATGCACAGACACACTGAGCAAATATGCTGCAACCCGTCAATCAGCCAAATGAGGGAAGAAAAGGCAGTGGCCCAACGGGTGTCAAATTGGAGCCAAAGGCCAAATTCCCCGGGGTGGTGCTGAATAAGAGGGAGGAAAAGCCTCTCAGGTTACTCTGCAAGGTTAACTAACCCTCCTCCATTCTCCTCATCCTTTGCTCACTTCGTGTCGAAGTGGCATGGATTCCCCGCCGCACGAAGCGAAATTGCCAACTCATCATTGCATCCGCGATGCCTGCTTGTCAACAACATCCAAACGCCTCGACCAATCTAAGCTTGATCCACTCCAGCCAGTCTGGAGCCTATCCGGATTTTTCACGCGGCAGCCGATACATTCCAGGATGATTTGTGAATTGGGGTCTGATAGCAAGAGGCCGGCCTCTAGGGACCTTTGTTTTTTGGGGGGGGTATTTTCTACATTTGGGTCTTTGGCCCTCTGGAAGGATTCAAGTTCATTTAACATGAGGATTACTCAGGAGGCACCCGAGGAAGCGGTCTGCTAAAACTAAGGGAAGCGGATTCGGATGGCTTACCGAGTCGTCGAGGGTCATGATCGTCTCAGCATTGACCCGACCAGAGGGGAGAAAAAATAAGTTACGGTCGAGTCCAACGGGGATTTCTTCCATCATTGGTGGTATTCTGCTTCCCCTCCAGTAGGGACGATCGGCCCATGGTACAAAGAAGTCCGCCAGCAACCAATTCTCTCTGGTGGTTCCATGCCAGGATTCATCTGCGCGACATCAACCCCTTGTTATGTATCATCAATGTGCATTAGCGGGATTCCACGACGCCTCCTTCCTTGAGTCTTTCTCCCGTGCTTCCATTACGTTCGTTGCGACTTGCTTGACAGGGCGACAGTCGTTGTTCTCTCTACACACTGCGGGGTTTATGGATCCATCTCAGACCGAAGGATCGGGAGGGGAGGGGACGCGCAAGGAAAATGGAGGAAAATAAAATTCACAAAAAGACCGCGCTGACTACGGACTGGCGCCTTCTAAGCATGCCCAGAACAACCGGCCCACGTTCTGCAGCAAGAATGGTAGACCGAATCGACCGATTTGCCCGGAAAGCTCTTATCCTGAACAACATGTCAATATGTTAGCCGCCTGGATCGGCGGCGAATTACACGGTGGCCGATGGGCCAGGACGTCCTGGATCTTTTTTGCGCGGGACCACTGGTGAAAAGCCATGCCAGCGCATCAGGGTTTGGACCGCGCTTGCCATGTTCCTTTCTCCAAGCAGAAAGGCGACAAGACGGACAAAGCTAGTGAGGTTTAGAACCGTTTTTGGGAGGAGGGTATTCGTCTATTGCCTTTCTCCTCGGCCAATCTGTGGAGAAGGTTGAATGAGCCGGTGGAGAGCCGTTCTTTTGATTGAAATGATGATTTAATTTTTAATTTTTCTTTTTGCTTTTTGGTAATTATTTTCTCCCCTACGGTGTCTCTCTTGTCGCTGTCTCTCTCTACCCTTTTCCTCCCCTTTGACTGGAATAATTATCAACGACCAGCCCCACCCTGTTTATTTGAGCGGACTATACCTGAGCCAGCATGATATTCTTCGCCTCTCTTTTCTTTTTTTTCTCCTGCCCTCCGCCAGTGTAAGGCATGCTGCTTGACTCTCCTCGGCCGCTAGTTCCTTCCCTCACGGTCCTTCGTACCCTTTGTTTGCATTGATCTATACTAGGCGTTGTCGACCGTCTCGGCCCGCTTGTGGTGAACAGGGCTCTTTGGCTATTGTAAAAAAACGGAACCACACAAAAATAGCAGCAACCATTGCCCGTCATATGAGAGGCAGCGATTGAGTGACTGAGTGATCATTGGGCACCAACCATCGCTGTCAACATAGACTCGTGCCGGTACCTTTTTGGTGTGACTGCCCAGGATCTGGTGCAGTCTCGATCTGAGCCGGGGCAACGAATACTGGGCCGATACCGTCCAGGGCTATACCTTCCATTGGCCGTTTACTGGTCTTCACGATGTACTATATTCTCTACCTCGCAAGTATGTAGATGATTTCGTTTGCCATTCGTCCGACCTCCCTCTTCCCCCTTCCTCTTGATTATGCCATTGGGTCAGGCCAACGCCTCCAAGTGGCCATGCTCGCTGTTTTTCCCACAATTGATGTCAGACACCATGCATGCATGCATGTTGTGGAAAAGCAACAATGGCCGGAATCGAGCCGACGGCGGTGGTGGTGGTTGTTCCTGACTCAAGGCGATGCGATTTCTTATCTACACCTTCTGTGATTTGTCGATCGCTCGGGGAATTTGCGTCCTTCGGAGCGACCGAGCGTTAACACACAATCCGATCGTCATCTTTCCTTCAACAGCAGGTTACTAACACAGAATGTACAGGTCTCTGCCGACGCCGGCATTGGGCAGATCCCGCCTACGAATCCTATGCTGTTGGGGGCGGCTACACCTGCATCGTCCGAGTCAACAACCGGGAATACCAGACGGAGGATGTTTGCGAATCGAAGACTCTGGCTGAGGAGAATGCAGCGATGCGCGCGTACCTGATTTGTCGCAACTTCTCTGTCAACGACGGCATGTATCCTGCTGGGCATGAACACAGGGGAGGGCCTATTCAGGGAATTCCGGTCGCCATTGGCACGGGAAGAAAGGGACGCTATGGAGATGAGACGGATATGTCGACTAGTGGCGAGAGCAGAAGTGGTGGGAGCAGTCCGGAGAGTTGTGAAGGGAGATTGGATCGAAGGGGTGTTGGACCGACGAGGGCGCTTGCCTTTGGGCAGTAGCTGGAGCTGAAGCAGATGATCTTCTTCGGGGAAAGGGGGGATGGAATCAGAGGGATACTGGGATACATGATGATGCTACGATTTACGACATGACTTGAATACCAGATAGATCGAAATGCTTTTCTTTGTTCATGGAAATTGTTGGATGTCGCTTTTAGCGGTGATGGTATGGATATGGATGATGAAGATGGAATTGGTCTTATGGGAACACAGAGATTGATTCCAGATAGTTTAGTTTGTTGTATTTGTTGATTGCATGGGTGGCCAGCGATCACTATCTTGGGTGGTGGTTTGATATATGAGCGCTGAATGGATAAATTGTATACTTTATGCAGGCGAAATCACCGACCACTCCTACTATTGCTGCTGCTGCTAAGGTACATAGTAGCGGTCTAGACCACCCACCACCTCAATCATGAATCAAACACCACCACCAACCCTCCTGACCCTGACCTCAGGAACAACAACTCAACCCCAATGACGCCAAACACCATCATCAACAACATCATAACCTCCTTAACATCACAAATTAACCTCTGCTCCGCCTCCCTCAACCGAACAATTGACATGACACGCGTCTCCACAACAGCAACCATCACAGCTGACTCATCATGACGTACATCACCCAATTAACTAACTACGTTATGAAGTCTATCTTCCAAGGCACTTCTTCACCTGTAACTCTTATTATACCCTTTTGACAATTACATTCTAGATTAATCCTAATTCGAACCTACCGATTTTACAACAGTGCCATATTTACCCCTGATCCCAGCGCAGCTTTCATTCCCCATCTAGTGGATATATATACATCCCCTACTAAAAGATAAAGTGCATATATGACCTTCCACTTCCAATAGCCGATGACGTGACCGCAATGCGGTCAATTCTGGGTCGAGTTCATCGAGTCGGGCTTGCGCTTCCACTTGCGCCTAGTACACAATGGCACGTCTGCAGTGCTTCCCCTGCTATACTAGACGCTGCGACAATAAGAGGGGGGCATAATAGTACTAGCACGTATATGCTACGTGCTGGCTGTGGTGCAGTCTACACGCCACTGGACCGCAGGTGGTTCCGCGCGGGAATCCCTGGCGGCAGTGGAATGAGAAACACCCGGACGAAAGAGCAACTGGAGAGATTGAGACTACGGGATCGGACCGGGGGTGTGCAGGAGGAGCAGAGGGAAGGAGGGGGGAAGTTGGAGGAGGCGATGACGAAGGGTATACCTCTATCTCTATCTTGAGATTAAATGATAGGGATGCTAATGGGGTTGCTTATAGGAAAGCTATTAACCACGCCGTCGAGGTTATTCAAATTACTGATTCCGCTGTCAACTGGGATTCAAGGAGAGCATAAAGGTGTGTTTTTTTTTAATCGATTTGATGTGTTGATGGTGAATGGGATACTGACAACCCAGATATCGAACCAATCGCCATTCTCGTCCACCCCCAACAACCACTCTCCCACCTAGAACGTCTAATCCAATCTGAAGTCCCAGCCATAACAACTGAAGACGGCCAGACTCGCCCCCCCACCGTCTCTTTCATCGCCCTCCAGATCGAAGACCACCCCATCCGGCCCCGAAAAGCCGTCTACGAAGGCACCGGCGCAGAAGTCCACCAGCTGGACGAGATGGGTCGTATCGACGACGGCGAAGGCAAGCGAGCCCCCACCGAAGACGACACGTACACGTACCTACGCCGAACGGAGCCCAGCAAGAAGGGAGAGGGATCAGAAGGTGGAGGTGGCAAAAGGGAGCAGCGGTTCGTACGCTGGTCCCAATCCACCGAGATTGGCGACTTCATCCGGGACGCAGCACGGGCGCGGGAATTCATCGTCTCCGTGGAAGGCGCACCAGCTGGGGTACATCAGATCCATGTGGCGGTGCCATCGTTCGACGAGCGGACGTATTTCCTGCGGATGCGACTGCGGAAGATCTCCGGACGCATCCAGGGCATCGCAGAGATCAAGCACGAGTGTGATGCGCTGGCGCACCGGGGTGCGCAGCGGGTGGCGATGGGAGGACTGGGCATTCTGGCGATGTGGTGGTACTTGGTGTACAGGTTGACATTTGAGACGGATCTGGGATGGGATACGATGGAGCCGGTGACGTATCTGGTGAGTTTGTCGACGCTGATGGGGGGATATCTCTGGTTCTTGTACCATAATCGGGAGATATCGTACCGGTCGGCGTTGGATTTTACGATCAATGCGCGGCAGAAGAAGCTGTATCAGGAGAAGGGGATTGATTTGCAGTTGTGGGAGTCATTGATTGATGAGGGGAATACGTTGCGCAAGGAGATTAAGAATATTGCGGCGGAGTATGATGTGGAGTGGGATGAGATGAAGGATGAGAGGGATGAGAGGGTGACGGAGGCGTTGAAGCAAGAGAGGACGCAGAAGAATGGGAAGAGAGGAAAAGGAGGTGATGATGAAGAGGATGGAGATTGATCTATACACTGCCCATGTTCATGCCCATTCCCATGCCCGTTGCATTGCACCCAACTCAACCATTTCGAACAGGATCATAGTACTCCTTCTTTCCACTGCTGGCACTACTACCAATCCCGGAACTGGCAGCACTACTACCACCACCAGCAGTACCAGCAGAAGCACCACCATCATGCCTCACTCCCATCTGAGGAGAACTCGCCCGACCTATACATACATACAGCATAGTTAGCCAGTGTACATATAACTCACATACACCCCTCACCCCAAATTCCCAACCCCAAACCAAATTTAAAAAGAATAGAAATAAATATACATACCTTCCTCCCCCCCCTGAACACCAACAACCCCATTCCCCCTCCTCCTATTCCGATTATTCCTCACATCCCTACTCCTAAAAACACTATACAGCAACCACCCCGCCACCCAATTCGGCCCATACTCGCCGGTGGTCATCCCCCGGGCAAACAACGGTCTGGTGAGCGGGCTAGCGTTCCTCGCTATCTCGTTTATGCCCCATCGCTGGCGCTCCGGGCGGATGTGGTGCCAGAAGTAGGGCGGTTTGAGGGATGTGTAGTTCTCTAGGAGGTTGGTTGGGGATTCGTTCAGGTGGTTGTAGGTGGAGATTGCTTCGTCCTGGACATTTTTTCCATTTTGGTTAGTATGGGGGGTGAGGTAAAGGAGGGGGGAGGTATGGAGGTAGGGAGGTATACTCTCATGGCGCGGTAGTATTGCTCGTGTTGGGGGTCGTGTGTGGAGAGGCCTAATGCAGCCATGAATTCTTCTTTGCTGGCGCGGGGGGAGACGGACATCTCTCTCTTTCTCTTATTCTTTCTTTGGGGGTGAGGGTGGAGGTATATGGTGGTAGGATTGAAAGGGTATAAGTGATGGTTGGTGTAGGTGATGTGATATATGTAGTGATATCTCACGCCACTAGGTACTATGTCCCCTCAGATCTAAGGAAGGGATAGACTGTAAGGATATATGTATCAACAGGGATAGGATTCCGGTTTCGTCTGCAGTCACACGGATTCCCGAGGGGACAGTGCTTGCTTGCTTGCTGCTTGCCTGGGTGATTGTTGATTGTACTCAGAAGGGAATGTTTCTGTCCCGTCGGATCAGCACATGTATGATCAATCAATAGACAATATGGAATAAAGGAATTAAATGATATACTCTACACTCTTAAAAAGAATTGCTAAGTCTAGTGTTATTGTTTTCTGGTATACTACATAGCTTAGCCATCTGCAGCACAGCCGTTGTCTGCTAGTCACGGAATCAATTTGTGAGACTAAAAATCACTCCCATATGACCCACTTATCGCACTGCTATAATCATCAGATACCACCGCTGCACTGCCAGGGGCAAGAAAGATACCCGTCGTCCCACTCAGCTAGTGAATAGGTAGCATGTAGCTATCCGTCTGTTGGGACGGTAACTCTATATGTCATGCTCTCTCGGATCATCCCACGACTGACCGACTGACGGGAACAAGACGTAGTTTGTCTGACCGCAGTCTCGTGAGTAGTTAGTGGGTGTATCCTCTGAGTCATGATATCTGATATAGAAATCGAAGAGACACACGCACAGAATGCAGGTAGGCAGACAGGACAGGCTGTCAATGTAACCTGCACTTTTCCCGTCCAGCTTTGGAAATTGGTATGGATGGACGGTAGCACACCGGCACCCACCGTACGGGTGTCGAGGGAAAGAAACTGGATAGAACAGTCCCTCTGTATGCTCCGATTCCTTTTCCTTCTCATGATGGCAGACGGTAGGGGCTATCAACACAACCCCATGATCACCTTCATCACTCCCAACCATCTGTCGTGCCACGGACCCTGTCCCATCCCGCCAGAATCCAAGTCGTGTCTGTGTTGGCTTTTCCGAGCCATGAACTAGGCAGCTAGCTAGTAGCTACAGTAGCTTCTGGAGGAGGTGGTGGTGGTGGTGGCTAACCCTACCAACCCTGGCAGACGCCCCCGCTAACGGACGGACAAACGCCCCGGTCTGGTTTAAAAGGGTCCTGTCTTCGACCGAAATGACAACCCGTCACTTCGTCTCTCGCCCCCAGAGGAAGAGAAATATAAAAACGATCCCGTTGATCGTTTGTCAACTCCATCGAGTCCTTCCTCAAAGGAAGAAGATTCGTTGTTTGCAGACATCCGGGTGCCGCCGTGATCCGGAGCGGAGGTCGACGCTGGGACAATCCCAAGGATACAACAGGCACCTCCAGCTCATCTCCCGAACGTTGCTCAGCCTGGTCCTTGTGTAAAGGTGCATGTGAGGCAACGGTTGTACATACTCAAGTATGTCCGACATCCACGGCAGAACTCCCGTCTGGTAGCCCACGAACTTGCTACCGGACCCGATAAAGTTGACTCAACTACCACCTACTGATATCTATGTTCTAGGGAGGTCGGATGAGGTGATCGATGCCACCGCCTACTCCCTTTCATCTGTTGTTCCTGAGCTGAAGCTACCTGGGGTATTTGCTCAAGTTCGATGGTCGTCCAAGCACTCCCAGCCCCCTGGCTAGCAATGACTACCCGATCATGCCACAAGGCAATGTGCATGCGACATCCGCCCTCCAAGGGTCGTCTTGCACCTAGGCTAACCAAGGCAGAACGACCAGTATCATATCTTCTACCTTTTTTTTTTGTTTTGTTTTTCTTCTTTGTTCTGGTTCTTCATATTCCCTTTAGTTTCATGGTTCATACATTTCTAGGATAAAACAGCCCGGGCCAAGACAAGGGGCAAATATAGAAATAAATCATGTTTTTCCGCGGCAAGATCGACGCTGTCTTCCTGCATGTTTCCGCAGTCTTAGGAATAGCTGTGTGGTGATGATGCTGTCACTTGGTGATCTCGATTTCATTGATCTCGGGCGGAGCGTGTGGCCTCGCTCTCGCGCGTTTATTCAGTTAACTGACACAGAATTCTCGCCTCATTCTACCCTGTCCTTCTGTTTCTGTTTGTCCTAAGGTTTAAGCGGATTCCTCGTCTTCACCAAAGTACTTGCGCAGGAAGGCCTCGACTTCCTTGTAATCCTCTTTCACCTGGGTCAGGGTCTTCTCAATGCGCGAAAGGGAGGTCTTCTTGTCCGGCTCATCCGTGGAACCGGTCTCGTCCTTGCCGGCTCCGAAGTGTTGAATCTTCTCGCATGCATCCTTGACCTTGGTGAGTCCGAGAGTGGCTGATGAACCTTTCAGATAATGTCCCAGAGAAGACAGGCCGTTCAGATCTTCCGCCTTCCTATAGGCTTGATTAGCGCGATTTACCACAGCGCAAGCGATGCCACCACTTACAAAGCATCCTCCATCTGCTTAAATGTGTTCTCAGCCTGATCGAAGAAGCCAAACACGATACCCTTGCTGAACTCTCTGTCGCTGTCGTCGTCATCCATCTCCAGAATCTGCTCGAATGTGCTCTCATCGATACTCCCCCTCATCTCCGCCAATGTGGAGGGAATTTCCTTAGTCTCCTTGGGCTTGGGGAGGTCAGCATCAACCCGGGCTTCAGTGTGCGGCTTCGCGACACCTACAGGCTCCTCCACGGTCTTTGTAGTAGTGGTGGGCGCCATGATGATGTGATGATACGAGACTGGGTTCTCGTGTGTTGAGTCAGGATTCAATGTCGTTCGACGTAAGAGCAAACGTCTCGAGACCACCAGGAGTCAATGGTCTTTTGACAAGCTGCGTGTTCGGACTCTGTGGGTCAATCTAGCCGGCTGTTCTCTGGGCCCAAGCTGGCAAGCAGCAAACACGGAAATACTGAGAATTACACGGAAAGAATCTGCAGGCTAATCCCATGTCAGCGGTGGAACACGAACCGAACGGCGACGTTACAGCTGCTCGAATCGATCGTGATGTTGCCCTACGCAATAGGGGTATTACGAGGGTCAGGCAAGCCAGCCCAGGGACAAAGAATGAAACCAGGAGATATACAACGAAAGGAGGGGGAATGAACACGCAGACACACACAGAACACAGAACTGGGGAGGCCAACAGTTCGTCTTTTG
>BTWD01000206.1:0-15098 GCA_036986335.1 Aspergillus sp. AS01 | reverse complement strand
TGATTCACGACTAAGTGTTACTCACGTGACCCGCTGGGTCGCAGCGAACCAGCAGACCCGCTCTAACACTTATTATATAATTTTTTATATTTTATTATTATATTTATTATTTAATTTACTGCTTAGCTTACTTCACCCGCTGCTTTATATATTAGTATTTATTAGATATTTAAAAACACCGGCCTTTCTATTAAATTAATTAAAATTAATATATATAAGATAATATAAATAAGTTTATATAAGTTATATAATAATCTCTAGTTAATATATAATATTAAAAAATCTATACTCATCCTGTTTCTGTAATTTTTGAATATATTAAATTTATTTATTATTTTTCTAAGTCAATTAAGCTAGAATTTATGAATAACAATATATATTTAGCTTATTATAAGTTCTTTTCTAAGTTCAGTAATAGTACTAGAAACCTGTAAGTTATTCCAGATACTGATAATAATATTAAGAATTTTCTAATTATTTTTTAAATAATAAGTATTCCTGAGTCCTGACTCTGGATGTATTAAATCCTATTTAATTTTTAGTTAAATAAATATCTAAGATAATCTATTATAATTCTTTAGAATATTAATAACTAATTATATAATTTTTCTCTTTTCTTTATTAATGTTTTCGTATATTGAGAATAAAATAATATTAAAAAATTTTTATTATATTTTTTTAAAATATAATTTAATAAAGATTTTTTTTATTTTAATAAAAATATACCAGCTCTGACCATAATTCTTCTTAAAAATCTTTTTAAACATAAGTAATAATAATTATTCAAGAAGCTTTTATTAATTTCCAGATATTTATATATAATTTATTTATTTAATTTATTTGATTTAATAATAAAATTTTTATCTTTATTTTCTTAGTTATTCAGTTTTTTTAAAAATAGCTTTTACTAGATATTTTCTTTATTACTATAAATAACTAGGGGTTGCTAATTATTTCTTTATTAAAATAAAAATTAAATTATAGTTATTAATTATAATAAATTTATATAAAATATATTATAGACTCCAGCAGGTATATTAAAATAAATAAAATAAATTTTTAATATTTTAATAATTTAATATTTAATATTCTTTTAATTTAATTTCTTACTCAGTCAGTTAGTTGTCAAACCCTAGGATTGCTTCCCTGTCCCTGTTAGCTTAGCTTCACTGGTATACATACCATCGAACTGGGTCGAAGGGGTATCAGGCCGATGACTATCTAAGGACAACTAGTCTTGGATAAGAGAAGAGAAGTAAGACCAAATAATACCGCGCAGCTATTCATAAGTAAATACAGACAAGTATTTCTGTAGCTAAGCTTCCAAATATATAATTACTTAAAGACAGTATTATTAAGCATGAAGAACAGAACTAGCTAAGTACATGAAAGAATGTTCTTATATATTTTATCCTTTATATATTATATCATATACTATCTAGGGTAGAGTGATAATTGATCTAATCATAGTCCAGGATCCCAGTATACTCTGAGTATACTCTTAGTGGTAAGCCTGATAGTAGATAATTATATAATATAAGACTATTCTGGGCGTTGTAAGAGCAATCTGAAATTATATTTATTAATAGTTTAGTTTTATCTAAGCACTGCTCTTATCAGTACTTTCTGCCTGATAAATCTATTTTACTAGTAGATTAACTAGCAGAAATCTGTAACATCACTCTCTTTTTTTTAAGGTTTCTTGTTCTCAAGAAACATAAAGGTGTGTATTCCCTGTGTATATTAGCTAGATCCTTCAGTTTCTTTTTTTTTCCAAGGATGGGTCAACATGTCTTGTCACCATACTAATTGTGATTAAATAAAAGAGTATATTTATTAGTCCGACAAGATTTGTGAAAACAGTCATATTATTAAAAACTCCTGCGAATATTACTTCCTGAAAGACATTTCCTGTATCATAGATTTGAAAAGCTGAAATTACGCTGCCTGTACTTGTTGCAGTCAAAAATATAAATAATTTTATAATAATAGGAAGTAGAATGAATTGAAGCAAAATTAATTAAAAGTATAAAATAAACTTACTGAGGCCCTGGCTGAGCAGGCTTATATTTCTACTAAGATAACTTATTTATTTAAGTAACAGCAGTTTCTAAAAGATTGTGGGGAGCAGATGCTAGATCATAATTTAAATATATTAAAATAATTAAATAAGAAAGATCTTCCAAGTACTAAGAATCTCTGAAAGCTGGAGTATCTGGCTGATAAGCATAATACTGTTTAACTTACCACTGTATCAGATAATTCTAATCTAACTCAGTTAGTTAGTTTCTTTTTCTTCTGGGCAAATTTTAATTTATCTGCTGGTAATACTATTTTATAAGTTAGTAATAGCCTGTTAAATTCTTGATAAATTCCTATATATTTTCTGAGGTATTGTAGTCTTTTTATTTTATTAAATAGTATGATTTACTGCTAATCTTCTTGTAGTCCAGAATTTTTTTAACTTCATATTTTTATTTAATATTATTATTAATTTCTATATTTTCTATGATTTTAATATTCTTTAATACGGGTTCTAATAACAAGATATAAAACACTGGGTGAATTTTATTCATTAATATTAATAGTCTTAGCTTGTAATTGACTGATCTTTTCTTTTTTTTAATAATAAATAGCCCTAACTTATGATAATCAAGTTTCTGGCTTAGTTATTTTATCTTAATATTTTGGTAGAACAGGAATACTTTCTTTCTTCTTTTTAAATCTGGTTTCTTTCCGTGTTGATGATTGTAGTAGATCTTACTTTATAGGTTTATAAATTCAATATTTCAGAATAATTGAATGTATATATTTCCTGTAAATATGATAATATCTTTAGTTATATCAGTAACTAGTTACTTTCCCAATAGTATTTCTAAGAATCTTGGATAGTAACTATAATTAGTATAGAATAATAAGACTCCAATTATTGAGTGATTGGTATTATTATATAAGAACTATATTATAAATAATAGATCTGTTTAATTATTTTATTAGTAATTAACATAATATCTCAAGTACTGTTTGATTATCTGGTTAACTCTCTCCATTTATTTATTTATTTATAGATAATAAGCTGTTGTTATTTATTCTTTAATTTCTATAAAATCTATAAGTAATCTCTAGAACTTTGTAGTAAACAGTTTATTTCTATCTAATATAATATACTTTAATATCCTGTGGTTTATAATAATATTTCTTAAAAATAATTCTGTTATTTATATCACTATTATTATTATTTTATTTAATACAAGATAAATGTATTTAGTAAGATAATTAATAATAACTGTGATAGTATTATATTTTTTTAATTCAGATAATAAGCTAATAAAGTTAATTATTATTTATTTTTATAGTCATTGTAGTGCCTCCTGTACTTATATTTATTTATAAAATTAGTATTTTACAGACTTGTTTATAATGTATATCTTATATTATTTAATATAATTATATATTTTTTGTCTGAGGTTCAGAATGTAGTAATTCCTAGTAATTAATTCCATGGTTTTTTTAACTTCTAAGTATTCTTTGAGTAGTTTATTATAGTATATAGTCATGATTTTTATTCTTATATTGGTTAGGACAAAGATTAATCTATAAAAGTAGACTAATTCTTTTTTATTAATAATAATTTTATCTGGTAAGTCTTTACTTATTTTTTAGAGTATTTTATTATTTTTAATAGTATTAGCTAGTTATTTAATCAAGTCACTGCTGATCTCTAGTATTATTATGAGGTTGGCTTTGTTATAGCTGATTAATCTATTCTTATTTTATTTTAGAATAGCTGGCTTGATAGTCTTTTTTTTATTTTATAGTCTGGTCTGTGACTTAGTACATCTACATGTCTGTTTTCTGTTCCTTTACAGTGTATGATATAGAAGTTGTACTGTGATAGGATTTCTGCCTATCTTGCAGTAACAGTATGTTTTGTTTCTTTAAAGTAGACCCTCTATTACTTAAATACTACTACTATAGCTAGTAATTCTTTATTATAAATGTTATAGTTGAGTTCTGCCTGAACCAATTTTCTTAAGTAGAATATGATTAGTCTGGGTTTTCTATTGTCTTCTAGCTGTATCATATGCATGCTAATAGCATAATCTGATATATTAGTTTTAATAATTATTTCCTTTTCTGGATTATGCTGCACTAGCACTGGTAATATAATAAATCAGTATTTAATATCTTTAAACATGCACTGCTGCGGTTTTCTCCATTTAAATTCCTGTATCTTCTTCATGAGTTTGAATAGCAGTATTATATAAATAATATATCTGTCTATAAATTATTAATAATAATTAATTAATCTGATAAACTGCTATAATTCTTTCAGATTCTTGGATTAAGATCAGTCCTTAATAATTTATATTTTAATTTACTTAATATAGACTTTCTCTGTAAATATCCAGTATTCTAGAAACTCTGTTTTCTAAATATAAAATTTATATTTTTTTAGCTTGTATTACAAGTGGTGTAGGCATAATTTATATAATATAAGTCTTATATATCTAATATATTCTTCCTTGTTTTTTAAGAAAATCAAGATATTATCTAAGTAAATAATTATAAATTTGTTGAGGTATTTCCTGAGTACCTTATTAATATATCATTGAAATAATATGGGTGTATCAGTAAGTCTAAATAATATAACTAAGTATTTGTAATGCCTATATTTTATTCTAAATATGGTTTTCTATTCTTTATCTTCTATAATATATATACAATAATATATATCTGTGATGTCGAGTTTGGTAAATTATTTTATTTCTCTTATTTTATTCTGGATTTCTGAAATCAAGGATAAAGAATACTGATTCTTAATTATAATTATATTAAGTAGTTAATAATCTATACATAATTATAAACTGTTATTCTTTTTTAGTATAAATAGGATCCCATATCCTACAGATGATTTTGATAGTCTGATATTCTCTTTTATTAATTAATTATTAATATATTCTTATAATGCCTGAGATTCCTTTTCGGACATTGGATAAATCTTTCTATATACTGGTGATTTTTCTTCTTTAAAAGAGATAGTATAGTTATGCTTTCTGTGCTAAGATAATTTAGATTATTCTAGTTATTTAAATAAGTCCTTGAATCTTTTATATTATAGCAGAATACACAGGTCACTCCTGGTCACAGCTAGAAGTTCTTATAAATCTTATAGTCCTGTATTATTATACTCAGGTCCCCACTTACTCTGAGTCTCTTGACTTATATTACTAGACTTAGATCCTTATGCTTAGATCTTTTGCTGCTCTGTATTATTAGTCTTAGTTTTTTGTTCTTGTATCTTATCTTCTAAGTTGATATCCTTAATACTATATTCTTGATATTTATCTATTATTACTGGTATCTATCTTAGTAATTTCTTAAGCTAATCTTATTACAATGGCTTGGTTGCTGCTATTATTTATATAATTATACTTAAAATATTATTTTTCTCTGAGCTTTCTCTAGTGCCTGGCGTATTAGACTTCTGTGGTGTTTTTAATCTTTCTATAGATTGTTTAATCCTTGCTCCAGTCTTATACTGGCTAGCAGGCTGTATAGATCTAGATTCTATACTTGGTCCTTATTAGTATTGTCTTGGATAATCATAATTTATAAATTAAAGATTTTTAATTCTTTAATTAATTTATAAATTATAATTCCTGAATTATGGAATCCCTAATACAATATCATACCATTCTAATGGTATTATATTAAAATCTATATATTTATAATAATCTATTACAGCTATAGATATGGTTCCTGACTTAACTATTAATATAAAAATTCCCAGGTTCTCTCTGTTTAATTCTGTAATTAATTCTGGTTTTTCTTTCTGTTTACCAAGTATTTCTAGTTACTATATAAATCACGGATTCATGAAATTTCCGGTTATACTAGAATCTACTAGCACTTAAGCTGGTTGACCTAGTACAGTTACTTGAATCTTTAGATATTTTCCTGATTTAGTAGCTGCTAACTGCTGATCAGGCTAATTAGATTCTAATAGTTTTGGATATTTTTATAGGAATCTTAAGTTCTCTATTTTTACTGCATAATATATTATACACTGATTGTCAAAACATATTATCTAATATATTATATTGTAGTGTGGGTGTCATCTGTACCCTATATATAAATATCTATAGTTAAAGTATAGATAGTAACTCTTTCTGGCCTCTATTACTTCTAGTATTTTTAGTTAATAACTTATAATATACTTTTAGTCATGATACATGGAGTATATGTTTATATAATATATAATCTAAAGAAATTTATCATATCTCTGGTATCTCTTATTCTTTTTAAAGTATTTATACAGGTATTTCTTGTAGTTATATTATGGATCTATTCCAGCCACTTCTATCTTTTGGCTGATCTTGAATAGATAGTAGTAATAATCAGTATTATCTTATCTATATATTAGATAAAATTCCGGGTAATAAAAGTATTTCTGTAAATATAATCCCTAGTCTTCATTCTATGACTTCCAATATTTTAGATTCTAATATAGATAATACTGTATGACCTTCTTAAGTTCTGAACAGAATTACACTGGATTCTTCTTGAATTCTTTTATAATATAGTCTAATTAATAAGAGACATTGTCTTTTTTATCTTCTTGGTTTTCTTTATCTTTATCCCGGCACATCAGACATAATTCACTGATTTCTGATAAGAATTTATCTGGGATATCAGGTGTCTTATTAAATCTCTTTTTACTGGGTTTAAGATCTTCTAATTAAGTATTATACTCTTTATCCAAAGAATTGAACTCGTCCTAAACTATATCAGAATATTTATCCTTTAGAACTAGCTTATTGTTGACTTCCACAGGCCAATTAAATAATTCAGATAATCAGTGGGTTTCTCGTGATTTTGATAGTACTGTTAGCTTATCTATAATAGCCTGTTATCTTAACCAGTCTTAGTATATTCTGCTTACTAGTACTAGCAGTCATTCTTATTATATAGTATATAACTCCTTACTATCTAATATCCACATTACAGTTTCTGTTCATATTTCTGATAAACAGGTAGTAATATTATAAACTTCTCTAGCCTGTTCTTCTTTAGTAGCTCTCAGCTGCTTCTGAGGCTGTTATTATTTCTATTTATAGTTCTTTAACTAATAACCTGCTTTACTACAGTTAAAGCACAAGCAGTTTCTTTTATATCTTTTAAGCTTCTCCTTAGAAACTTTATTCTGTTGAATCTGATACTGTATTATATCTAGCTCCATTAGTTTTGGTTTATAGGAATCTTTATATTCCAAATTTTGAGACTGTGCTGGCTGTTTATTATTAATTTAATAATCTTATTAATTATTTTATTAAGGCATAGACCCACTGGTCTATCAGCTTTTTTTCTGTTTTATATTATACTTGTATAACTTATTATTAATCTTAACTGCTACTGTTATTATCTATTATAATATTTCTAGTTAGTCTTACTAGATAAGTTTTTCTTAGATCTTTATCTTGAGTTTTTTCTTGAATTATATAATATAGATATCTTTATTCCAGTCTAGGTAACTGATAACTTACAAAAACTCAGAGATATATTTAGATACTGATCTAGTTTGCTTGAATTACTATAACTTTTATTTAATATTACATGCTGTGTTGATGTCTCTGAATATTTATTCAAGATATCTTTTAAATTTGGTATAACTAGTAAATATTTTCTTAATATTATTATTCTAGTCCTTTACCGGTTTCTCCTGGTATTCGCGAATATATAATTTGAATTAATTAAATACTGTTCCAGTTAGGTAGATAGATATGAAGAAGATCTTATTAATCTTATCCTTGAGCTTTTCTCTGTTTATATTAAGATATAAGTCTAATTAGATCAAGAAAATTTTAAGTTTTAATAGGCTGTTATCAAACAGTTCCGGTAATTTAATCTTGATAGACTTGATTGTTAAATAATCTTCAAGTAACTGGTTCCATTGCTCTAAGGCAGTAATACTTTTTTATAACTGACTAACCATATCTATTAATTCCTGCGCTGTTAGGTCCTGCTGCTGTTCTTCTTTTTAAATACTGGAGTCCTGCTGCAGAGTACATGGCAAGCTGGAGGTAATTAATATAATAAATAGTTATAACAATGAACACTTATACTGACTGGTACTTAATATATCAAACTCTAGAATTACTTTCCTGTCCCTGTTAGCTTAGCTTTACTGGTATATATACTATTAAACTAGATTAAAAGGGTATCAGGCCGATGACTATCTAAGGATAACTGGTCTTAGATAAGAAAAGAAAAGTAAGACCAAATAATACCGCGCAGCTATTTATAAATAAATATAGATAAGTATTTCTGTAGCTAAGCTTCCAAATATATAGTTACTTAAAGACAGTATTATTAAGCACAAAAAACAGAACTAGTTAAGTATATAAAAGAGTATCCTTATATATTCTATCCTTTGTATACCATATCATATACCATCTAAGATAGAGTAATAGTTGATCTAATCATAGTCCAGGATCCCAGTATACTCTAAGTATACTCTTGGTGGTAGGCCTGATGGTAGATGATTATATAATATAAGGCTATTCTAGACGTTGTAAGAGCAATCCGAAATTATACTCATTAATAATTTGGTTTTACCTAAGCGCTGCCCTTATCAGCACTTTCTGCCTGGCGAGTCCGCCTTGCTAGTAGGTTAACTAGCAGGGGTCTGTAACATTAGTATTAATATTTCTTATATTTAATTAAATTATATTTTTAATAAATATATATTAATAATATTCTAGTCTAATTAATTAATAAAATTAAAAAGCAGCTTATATCTATATTTTTAAAAAATAAAAATATATTAATTAATATTAAAGTTTAGATATTAATAACTAGTTTAATAAATAAAAAAAACTGGTTTCAGTTACTTAAACTATAAAAAATATAAATTTGAAAATAGATTTTTATAATATTATTTAATTATTCTATGGCCCCATCTGTCTGGGGGTAATATATTATAAGTAATTATTTTTTAATATTTATTAATATACATAATTATTCCTAAATCTTGCTTATAAACTATATTTTATAATTAAAATAATTACTTATGACATATTATTTTATTATATATAATTATTTAAGACTCTAGTAGGGAAATCTTCACAACAGGACAACGATTAAACAATGTCTGAAAACTTTATAAGTAGTATCATTCGATAAAGCTCTTCACAGGGAATACAGTGATATAACTCTTATTTTATTAATTAATTATTCTGTTAAGCTATAAGTATTCAAAGATAACAGTATTCCTTTCTGAATATAGTTAGCGTATATAACGGAAATTCAATCAGGTTAGTGTATATAACAGAAATTTAAATCAGATTAATATTTTTTTCTATAAACTCTAAGCCTAATTAAATTTATTAAATATTATAAAAATAAATATTATAATAATAAATATTACCCCAATAAGCGTTATACAAAATAATATATTAAAATTTTTATAATAAAGCCTATGAATTCTATATATCTTATAGTCTAGAAAGCTCAAATCATATATGCTCCTTATTTAATATTAAAACATGATATTATTAGTAAAGTAATAAAATAATTAAAAAGCAAGTAAAATAAATAAATAAAAATATAAATTATAATAAAAGAGTAAATTATATTATAAATTATCTAGATACTCTATTCTTATTTATAAACAGCTTAAATATCTAGTATATAACTATATCTACTCCAGTAATTACCTTAATATTTAGTATTATTTACTTTATTTAGATTATATACTTTTAAGAAAAATTTTGTTTTATAAAAATATTAATATATAATAGTCTGTACACATATCTAGAATTATTTATAAAAAATAAAGATTATATGCTGGACAACAGGTTATAAAAATTATAATAATATTAAAATAAAGTAAAATAATAAAAAAAATTATATTATATTAATATATTTAGACTTCCGCGATCCTGCTTAGCTAGTAGATAATAAAAAAAGATAATATTATAATTAATAGTTTTATTATAATTTTTATATTCAGTGGTGTTCTTTCTGCACAAGATATAATAAAAATTAATAAATAAACTAATATTATTTTTATTTATAATATTATTTTTTTTAATATATCTCATCCTCTCATCCCTCCGTGCGGCTGGTGAGATAGAAAAAAAAAGATTATAAAAAAAATAAAAAAAAAAATTAATTTTATTATTATATTTTAATCTTTATAATCTTGCTGAGTTAATAGATAATAAAGCAGGTAGCAGTATATTTATAAATTAAAGCAACACTTCGGTGAAAGAGCTGCCTCTTTTGTGGTTGTTGCAATGCCGCTTTTACAGTCCTTTAACACTAATATTCTAACTCTATTTTAATTATTATCTTAGAATTATTCTCATGATAGCCTATCCCGGTTTTATAATGTACAGATAGATAGAAGTCCTTAATTAATAAAATAATATAAAACTTATCAGTGTTCTCCAGCTGAGGTATTATTTATTATAGATTTTATATTAATTATTCCATCCTCTGCTGAAATATACAGAATCTATATAAATCTTTTTTAGTAATATAGTATTCCACATATCAATTTTTCAGGGAGTGGTAAAATCTACTGTATTAATCTAGCCAGCCAGGTATTATATTCCTGTTTATTATAAAAATATATAAAAAGCTAGAAGCTTACTTTAGTCTTCTTAGAACAGAGAAAAATTCAGTTAATCAGATGATAAGATATTTATTTTAAACTTTTTTTTTTCTATTTCATGATATACATGTTCTTAGCTTTTATTTAAAAAATCCCTATTAATATCTACTTGACCTTTAATTATTTTATTTCTTTCTTAGATATTCTTCTTTATTTCTTTTTTTATTATTTTTTATTTTATTTTTTTTTCTTTTATTTGTTTACCTGCTATTCTAAATCTCTCCTAGTATTTCAGTTATATAGAGGAGGTAGATGGATATCTTTATAATAATTTAATTCTGAGAGTAACTATACTATTACTAATATAGTAATAGTAATTATAGAAAATATAATATTTCTAAAAAATACCAGGAAATTAGGATAGATAAACCAGTCTATGAAGATGCAGATAGTGATAATAATAGAAGTAATTTACTAAAATATAAGTTTTATATGAATCTAGGCTAAAGTACTTAATATGATTGATTATAAGAGAAAAAAAACTTAAATAATTTTAATATTTAAAAGTAGTAATATGATAATAATATAATTTATTTTCAGAAAAGAGTGTGGGAGCTCTGGTACCAGTAAGAATATATAGATATATATTATTAATATAAGATTTTAAGTAGGTTATAAATTCTGTATAGAAACTAAGCGTGATATACTGGAATTACTAAAAATTAATTTATTAAAATTAAAAATATTATATATTTTCTTTGATTACACAGTTATTATTTATTATTAGTATATTAAGGCGGCATCAATCTTGCAGATATACTGGAATATTTAAATATAATTTAAAAAAGAGAAGACAGCTCTGATAATTCTCCTAGAAATTAAAAATAAAATAATTAAAGTATAAGATCTTTTATTTATACTTTATGTATCTGACAGAGGGCTGACTATATAAGTTTAAGATTAATTAATAAAGAAACATAAACTTCAGACAGAATTAAAGAAAAAGCTTATACTGTGATTTAAAGATGTTTTTAAATTTTTAAAGATTCTGTGGATAATTATAACTGAGCTATAAGATTTAATATAGCTTATTTTAATTATTCTTTTAGTAGAAATAACTAGATAATAATCTAGAATACTAATATTATTAAAGTATATTAATATAATAATTATCTTATTTTTTACCAGCTGAGAGAGACCCTACATGGTTCTAGAAGTAAAACTATATAATATTAAAGATTATAAAAATAAAAAAAAGTTATAATATATTCTGAATTATTGTACAAAGTGTCTGAATATTTAATTTAATAAATATAATCTAAAAATAAGTATTTCTGAAGTTTTAAATAAGTTTTATTTATTGTTCTGTCCCAAGATATTATTTCTTAGATTATTAATATATAAGTCTGTTTTTAGATATCTTTATATCAGTTCTGCCAGGCAGCTGTATATATTATAAATATTTAACTTAGCTGGTTCTTTTACTCTTCACCTAGATAATTTTAATATATATTTTTTTAATATCTCTGCCAGGATATTAAACAGTTAGTTAAAGTAATTTAATAAAATTACTAGATTTAATTTTTTTATTATTTTTTATTAGCTGTGGCGGGGCGCAGGAGAAGTAATTAATAATAATTATAAATATTTAAAATATTTTTTATAAAAAAGACATAGCTAATATTTTATTAAATAAAATTAATAAGATTTAATAGAATCTTTTACTGTAATATATATTTGGATTAGTATATCAGAAGAATTACTAATCTGATTATTTATTTGTAGATTTTAATATTATCTAGAGATAACTTAAGCCACAGGTCATGATTATTTGAATAACTAGTAATTAAAATTAATTAATTAATTAGTAACAGCCTATTAATCTTAGTAGAGCTAAGGAAATTAAAGCTAGAGCTAATCTCTTAGTAAAATATTACTTGAAATACTGGCTCAAATATAAGCAGAAAATATAGTAGAAATATAATATTTTTATAAGTACTGCAGGAATATCCTTGTATATAAAAATAATAAAATAAAAAATAAGATATTATACTGTATTCCAGGTCTTTTATTATAAGATAAAAAAAAACAGTCTTGGTTTAATAAGAAGTAATTAGTTTAAAATATAATTTAACAAGTTCATGACCTTCTATTAAAAATATATA
Organism: Aspergillus sp. AS01; assembly: GCA_036986335.1. Taxonomy (NCBI): domain Eukaryota; kingdom Fungi; phylum Ascomycota; class Eurotiomycetes; order Eurotiales; family Aspergillaceae; genus Aspergillus; species Aspergillus sp. AS01. The sequence continues at coordinate 2,312 of BTWD01000206.1, read as the reverse complement.
ATATATATAATGATATTGTTTTTTTTAGAAGAGATAAAAAGTAATTATTATTTTTTTTTATTTCATGCTAATATTAGAATAAGATAAAATAAATTATAGAATTACAGCTGTGGATACAGTGTTATAGATTAATTCTAATTTTATATTATATCTGAGAGTTATTTATTTAAATAAGAGATTTCCAGAATAAATTATAGTAGATTTAGATAATAAGTGTGTTATTATATAACCACTAAAATATTTATTCTACTTAATATATAGTATATAAGGAAAGTTATTTAAATCTGACTTCAGTTTTAGATATTATATTAGATATATATATTATATATGTACTTAATACTCAGATCCTATTTATTATAAATTATTAAATAAATAGTAGAAAATTATAAATTATATATAGTTTTATTATAAGTCTTCCTGAACTTTGTCGTGGATAATTTTATAATATAAGATTTAAATCTTTTTAATATAATACAGAAAGTTTGCTATGTTTATATTTATTAATAATAATAGTTTTTTTATATAATAATTTTATTATAAGTAATTATTAAGTGTCTTATATCATGTATAAAAATATTTTTAATATATTTTTACTATTATTTTTTATAATAGAGTTAGTAATATTAAATCTTAATTACAGCTTGGATTACTCTGCTTTACTAATATATAGTCAAGTATATCTGGGACTGTTCTAATATATTTTTAATAATAAATTAAGATAATTAGCAGTCTTAAGATATTATAAGTATCTAAAATAATTTTATTATAATAATATATTTTTATATTATTCCTGAATCTAGATACCACCCCTCATGCTCTTCAAATCTTATTTTCAGTAATAATAGAAATTCTCTGATATTAATAAATATTAAATTAGTACTGAATAATGGTCCTTTAATCTTGGAATATATTATATTAAATAGGTTTATTATAATATTTATATCAGCCTGGAATAAGAGTTTTAGATAATTTTTAATTATATTTCTTAAAATATTTTTATCACAGGAATATTGACAGAAGATATTATAATTATGAGTATAGAATATTAAATATATTAATTTCTTGATATAAATATATTTATTTATTTAAATAGATTTAAATATTTTAGATAAAATAATATTTATTTTTTTTTATTCAGATACTTAATACTCTCTTTTTAATCTTAAGAGACTATAACTTTATTAAATATAGTAAAACTGGATGTCCAGTTATTTTTTTATATTTTTTATATTATATATCTACGGGCCTCATATACTCTTTTTTAATTATTTTTTTATTAAAAAAGTTAATTATATTATTTTGTCTCTGTATTTTTAAGTCTTTTATAACCAGATAATAACAGGTCTGGTTTTTATATAATTTATTAAATCTAAATCAGGTATTACTTGTCCTGCTTTAAATTATTATTATGGTATATATTTATTATATTATATTAAAATTCTTTCTTCTAGCTGATTTAAACTTGGAGCAGAGTAATACAGTATGAAGGTTTTAGAAATATATATATAAAATTATTAAAATTAATTAAATAAGACCTGACTGGTTCTCTCCAAAAATAAAAAAGTATAGAATAAAAATAATCTAATTATAATTTAATTAAAATTAACTCGAAGAATTATTTAAAATATTTATATTATTTATAATAGTTTTCTGTTAATTATAATAGTGATTTATCTGGATTTTACTAATCAGACTACTATAGTTTCCTTAAGTTATTTCTTAAATGAGATAGGAAAGATTAAGAAATAAGCTGGTAAAGCTTATTAAAGATAACCAGATAATAGAGATAGTTAGATCTAGAAATTACTGATACCAGAGAAATTAATATCTAAAACTTTATATAATATTAAGTTATTGGTATTATTATTATAAATTATAATTTCTACTGGTAGAAGGTAATTATAATATATAAAGATCTTAGTAATTACTTGATATCAATGCTGATAAGCCAAGATACTTCTAAATTAAGTTATTTAGTTATAATATTAAAGTATAACTTCAAGATATTAAAGTTTATGATTATTAATTATTATTAAAATATTTAATTAAGTTGTGCCACATTCTGTCACGGATAGTTATAAATAGAGATTATATATAAGAGACTTATATACAGGCATGAACAGTATATTTAGTATATTATAAAGTATATAAATAAGCTTTATAAAGACTGATTAAAGAATCTGAGTTTTTATTAGAAATTTAGTATTTAGTTTAAGATATAGTTTTATTAGGGTTTTAGGGTTTAGGGTTTTAGGGTTTTAGGGTTTTAGGGTTTTAGGGTTTTAGGGTTTTAGGGTTTTAGGGTTTTAGGG
>BTWD01000205.1:0-15204 GCA_036986335.1 Aspergillus sp. AS01 | reverse complement strand
CGCCGGGAGGTTAGTAGTTGGGTGGGTGACCACCAGCGAATCCCTTCTGTTGTATGTTTTTGAATTTTTCATCATTTCTCACAAGAAATGTCATTCTCTCAGTGAGATGGCTGGTGGGTTTGGGAATGTTTATGAATGATCCATAGGAAGTGAAAGCAGATGGCTTGAGCGACCCCGCCTCACGGCGGCTCTTGTGGGTACGATTCAAAGACACTTGAGAGTAGAACGCTGTGAGGGCTCGCTTGACGCCGAATTTTCAACAGCTCGTTCAATTGTGAGTCATGCAATGCAAGAGACCTTGGAAGAGGGCTGTGTCATTATAGGGGTTATTGAAGTCGATCTGAGCTTGGGATAAACGCTGGCCCGTTCGTCCGTTGACATCCATTTCAATCTCCTTGCCCCAGCTCAGAGAAGGGCAAGCCAACCTCTCTAGTATTGGATGTTGGAGCTCGTAACGTTGAATATGAACAAAACACCCAATCTCCGTTCATACAACTACATACATTTGTCTCATCTGTGGACTGAATGCTATCATCGGTACAGGAAGACCGAGCTTTTCCTTCATGATCTAACACCGAGCCTCCTTCAACTGAACCCTGGTGAAGCTGGCAGTGGTAGTGCAGCCACAATATCCGTCGGCATCGGCCAACCAGTTCCGGAACTCTCCGAACATCCCCGACTTGACGAATATATGATGTCAGATAATATCGCTTTTTGCTCACCAGAACAACGGCATACGCTACCTCACTATGCAGGCGTACCCTTGCTCTTCCGATATCCTATCGAATGGCAGCGCCCATTACTCTTCGCTCTTCGATACCGTCTTCGCTTACATAGACAGTGTAGCTCCTCTACGACCGGCGAGTACATCGTAGTCGCACGGGACATTTCGGATGGGCAACAAGATGGCCGGAATCCATGCAGGGCTCAGGAGCCTGGTCCATCGGATTGCCATGTTCATCGCATAGATCGATATCGAACATTGTGACGAATCTCGCCACAGTCATTGAAGCTTGAATGTTGACCAGCTAGACATTGTCAGATTCCTGCTTTTGCAGTATATGGGTTCAAACCTACTCTTCGTCCGGCTGTGCATGTAGGCAACGGAATAATTATATTAGAAGGAATACTTCTTCGTCAAGTAGTGAACGAACTTACGGCACTTTCGACGTCCCCCTCCGAAGCCAGCAAACGCCAGTGGTTCTTTTAAATGCTCCGCACGATCTGAGAGGAAGCGTCCCGGATCCCAGCGTTGCGGTTTGTGGTAGACGTCCGGGTTTCGGGCAACTTCATGGAAGTCATAGGTCTGAACGACTGTTAGAGGCTTTGGGGGAAGATTGGAAGGCTCTCCACACTTACTACGTAGGCTCCTGGAGGTATTACCTCGCCTGTATCTCCGATTGGAACGTCACATGTGCTGATGTTTTTACGAACCAGCAACAAAAGAGCTGCTATTCGAACGGACTCGAGAAGACAGGCGCGAAGAAGGGGAAACTCATGTTCCCACGCACGTACATCCAGCGATCGAAGGGCTTGATCCGCTGACTCGCGGTCCTTCTTATGTCTGGCGACCACTTGGCTGATCTCATTGCGGACTCGTGCCAGCCAATGTTTGTTAGTAGCAAGCCCTATCAGCATCCATGAAGTCACCCCGGGGGAGTTTCCCTGAGCAGCAAAAGCAGTTGATATTATGATCTGATAAAGGTCAGCCAGTGGTAACACCTGCAAAACAATGTAAGCCATCCTCTTACTTTGACAATCGCTCTTGTACTCCACCCGTTCTCGATCATGTCCTGCAACATGCCAGTCCTCCCGGGGTCTTGTTTGTCCACTGGATGCCCCTGCCGTTGTTGCTGCTTCCTCTTGCGGACAATCTGCAATATAGTAATATATAGTCGCCCCAAGTCAATTGCGGTAGGGATCTTGAAGGGATTCAGCAGGCATGGAACCACCACATCAGCTGCCGAGAAGGTCCCATCTAAAGCACTCAGTTGTTCACTCATCCTCTGCGACAGATTTCGAGAGCATGCTACTTCGTTGATCCCCATAATGGCCATAGTAGATTGAGCAAAGTAGGATGTGAGCTCCTGGAAAGGATCGATCAGACCTTTAGCTGCGATGTGGTTCAATGTCGTTGTGGCGCAATCTTCTATGGCCGTGGGAATGCATTCCAGCTCCTGGGTGCGCAGGAGATGCGTGCGCAGGGTGGATCGAACATATGATGCATGTGTCTCAGCAGTTGGATCATCAGGCTGCTCGATCGCGTTGGCAAACGGGAAAAACAGAAAGACCCTAAATATTGATCTTCGAGTCAGTGGGCTTTGGTCTAATTGTGGCTCATCGTTCAAGAGAGGGAAGGGAATAACAGAACCCTTGATCCAAACTGAGATCCTGGCTCGTGAAGAAGGTATGGCGACCCTGCGAGCCGCTCACACCCACGACGCGATGTTGCCCCAGGTAATAGCTATAGTTTCCCGTGGGAGAAGCTGATTTACTCTGAAGACAGAATCGTTTTCGATCGAGAAAGAGTTGAAGAGCACCCACCACCGGGTACCCCGAGACAAGTCTGGGAGCATTGGTGGGGAAGGGACGCTTCCAGGCGAGCCTTACGCATTGAACAAGACATGCGATGGCGAAGAGGAACGAACCCTGAATGAGTGTGTTGACTATGCAATCAATCATGGCTAATATGTCTTGTGGATTCGCTGGTCTCTTTCAGTGTGCACTTGTCACTCTCTATATATTAAGACTTAACGCGATGCCAGCAATAAGCTGCTGCCGCTGTGGTACATCATACATCGGGATGATGAAGTGCATACGTTATTGGAGAGGCTGCGTCAAAATTGCTTTTATTATTGAAGTAAAATGGTAGTTGTGATGGGCGGTGTGTTGACTGGCAATACAGACCCATCAACGACATGCAGCCATTGCCGATAGACGAATGTCGGCATGCAGCTTTTGGCAGGCTGACCGAAAGCAAGCAGGAAGACGGGAGGAAACACAGCAAGACTTGCATCGTCACTCGCCAATATCGTGCTCGTCTATATTATGCTGCCCACCAAATATCCAACCTCACCGTATTTGTAATCATCGTGTATGCAGCTACACCGCTCCGGCCTACATACTAATCCGGTATGATTCTGGAGATTTGATGACAACACAGATTCAATGCTTTATATCGCAGATAGATATCGTGATGGAGTTTTTATCACCTTGAAAACCTACCAGAACGAGTAAGTAAAAGCGAAAATGCCGTATACTCCTTTACTACGTGGCTCGTGGATTGTGATAGGTTCGACAAGAGGAAGGGAACGTGTCTCATGATGTCTGTTCAATACAACAAAAGGGTAAGCCGGGCTTTGCTTTTCAATGAAGTATAAGAAGTGGCACGAGTCTTTGCAAGATTGTTCGTCTTTCAGCGATTCATGCTGATCACCATCCTGAGCAATGGCAAGCAAGTACACATTGAAGATCAAAAACCGCCTGAGTCAGAATGGGAGCGGCGATCTGTGCCCCTCCTATACTAAGATGACTGACATAGAGGGGTGGCATCTGGTGACTACCCAAGATTTGGGGCGCCTCAGATGGGTCTATTTGAAAGACAAGGATAAGCGCAGCGCTCAGACTCAGGATGCCACTAGCAAATTCTTTCTAGACATCCCGATGGTATGGCGCACCAAGCGAAGTGTCTCGACGTGGTGCTAAATGCTGACCAAGAGAACCCTATCCAGGATAAACCAGGCTCATACCCAGCACAGACACCCTCCGAGATCATTCATAGAGGTGCCCGGTTTTTTAGCGAGACTCAAGTTCGTGACCTGGGTTGTTGAGCTGCCGACCTATGTTGCATCTTCTTTGTGACTCCGATGATGGTCATCAGTTGGTATATCACTGGTGCCCAGATCGATGAGGCCTACATCATCGAAATGATCCGCTTTATGTTTAATAGTCAGAACCCCGAGAATGGTGGATGGCCGACGTACTTGGAAGAAGAACCTTCACTGATGGGGACCACGCTTGTCTACATTGCACTTCGACTCATGGGGGTCCCGGCTAACGATGAGCATCTTCGCAATGCCCGTTCATATTATCTCAGCCAAGGCGGGGCAGTTTATCTGCCAGGGTGGGCCAAGTTCTGGCTTGCGTTGTTGGGCTTGTACGACTGGGCGGGTACTGACCCTTACCCAGTGGAGATGTGGTAAGTTGTGGTACTTTTGACTATTTCTCATCTTGGGGCTGCGTCAATATTAACCTAGATTCAGGCTTTTGCCCAAGTGGGTTCCTGTCAGCCCGTGGAAATGGTTCGTGATTCCACGCCAAGTCTATCTTCCAATGTGCTACCTCTCATCTCGAAGATTCACATTGCCTACCAACGATCTATTGGATGAGATCCGGGTAGAGCTTTTCCCGGAGCAATTCGCCTCCGTTGACTTCGCTGCTTTCGTAGGGGCAGTGCGTCCGTCCAAGCGGCAACAGCCAAAAAGCTGGGTTTTGCGGACGCTCAATTGGACCCTGAACAACGTATGGGATCCGTGGATCTGCCCTGCCAAGCTGAAGGGAAAAGCAGAAGACCGAGCATGGAAAATTATTCAAAATATGAATGAGGCTACCAACTCGACCGGAGTCGTCAGTCTCGACGCTTGGCTCAACATGATTGCCTTTTACTCCGCCGAAGGGCCCAGCTCCCCTGCTTTGAAGCGAATGCAAGAAAATAGCCTGGAATATCTATGGATGGGGCCTACAGGAATGCAAACTATGAGTATTCACGGCGGCCATGCGTGGGAGACGTCGTTTGCGCTCCAGACGCTTGTGTATACGGGCCTTGCGCATGATGGCAGCTTCCGGCATAATGCGCTACAGGCCTATGATTACCTTATACGGCAACAGCTTGTAGAGGAGTGGGATGACTCTCCCCTATGTCATCGTCCAAGTCGCTTGGGAGCCTGGTCCTTTACCGCTCGCTACCATGGTACCCCTTGTTCAGATTGTACAGCCGAGGCATTAAAGGCCATACTACTGGTCGAAAGAGATATTGGCATGCGGCGAATGAAAGAGGAAAGCCTCCTTCTCGCAGTGGACAATCTACTTCTCATCCAGAATGCCAGTGGAGGCTATAGTAGCTTCGAGCCCATCGCCGCGGGTCCTTGGTTGGAGTACTTCAACGGGACCGAGATGTTCGGGCAGGTGATGACAGAACACGATTATACCGAGTGTACATCATCTTGCATCACTGCCTTGGCACTGTTCAGAGATCGAAACGGTGATTATCGTCGCAAAGAAATCGACACAGCCATTGAGCGTGGTGTAAGATATATCGAATCAAGTCAAAGAGAGGATGGGGGCTGGATGGCCTCCTGGGGGGTTACGTTCACCTATGGTGCTTTCTTTGCCATGGAAGCCTTGCACTGTGGTGGACGAACATATGACAACTCGTCAGTTGTCAGAGCTGGATGTCACTTTCTACTTGATATGCGCGAGCCCGATGGGGGATGGGGAGAGACCTTAGAGGTGGGTAAATACAATTCTATTTGGCTGCTGAAAGCTAATACATTCCTGTCTTTCAGTCTCGTATGGTCGGTCATTATGTGCATGCACCTCGTTCGCATACCGTTCAGACTGCATGGGCTTGCCTCGCGTTGATGTACGCCGACTATCCTGATCTGGAGCCCATCAAGCGAGGCCTGCAGCTCATCATGAGCCGACAAAAGCCCAACGGTGAGTGGGAACAAGAATATCGCGTCGGCAGTGGGATCCTCACATGGCATGTTGCCAAACCTACCTTATAACTCCAAGTAGGCCATTGCTGATACGCTGCAGTCATATCAGATATGTAAGCTATATATATTCTTTCCCCATTCGCGCTATAGCGATGTATGAGAAACTTTACGGAGACATCTCATTCAAGAGGTAGTTCCCTTGGGATGAAACTGAATTGATGATCTCTTGGGTGCACAACATGTGAAGGTCTTCTGTATGTCTTGGCCTGGTGGTAAGAGGAACGCATCTTTTCGCAAACTTCAATAAGTTGGGCATAACCGGATTAGAATGAAAATTCGATCGAATAGTCTCCAATGTAGAGCACAATGCAGATAGGACCAAATTCTATGCATTAGGAGGAGATGTTCTTCACACTTGGCACTTCTACGGCGATCATACATGACTGGGATGTCAAATACCTAGCAACGGCCGCCTATCCTCTCATCCCAGGCTTGGAAGGTACGCCCCCGAAATTATTTCCCGGTCTCACACAGTGGTCCGAACCACGCGCCCCCCGTTTCCTCACCCCATACTTCATTTCCGACGCATCGCCAGCACCAAAACACATTCTCCGGGTCATACTTCTTCTTGACGGACGCAAGCCCGTCGTAGTTATCTCCAAACCAGTCCTGCCTCCAGTCCGGATCGTACGGATCTGCCTCGTTTAAATAGGTTCCCATACCCGGAGCCATGTCCTTCATTGCTTTCAATTTTATTTGGGTGAGATCGTTTCGGTATTGTTGAATCTCCTCGGTACCGGCATTGTCGGGCCAGAAATCGATTTGCTGGAATAGGAGGTGGGACCTTCGCCACGCGGGATTCATGGATGTATGAGGGACAGGGTCGAGAACCTTTCCACCGGCGACGATGTTGAACAAGGTTGCCCAAAGGGTGCTGTTGGGGACGGTCTGAGTAGTGACGGTCTCCAGAAGGCTTGTTAGGTTGTTCTTTGGGGATTCCAATGTTTGCTTGTCAAAGAGTCGTGACGCCATGATCGGCCTGTTTGAACCCGGTGTTGTGTGGTGCGTGCTGGAGTAGTATGCATGGAAGGTCGGATAGGTGGTGAAGGTGGATGTAACTAGATACGAAGTTCCGTTGTGCGGGAGCAGGTCATCTAGAACAAGCCGGTTCATGGCATCTTTTGCGCTGTCTAGAGCATCGGTGGAATTGTTCTCAAGGAGGTTCAGGAAAGGGTGGGTATATACCAGCGGTCCGGCATAGGGTGTGAGGATTGCAGTGCCAGAGTACCCTGCGTCTGAGAGAGCTGGCAATTTGGACATTATGTTGCCAGTAGCGTTGATAACGGCATCGTCATTTCCGTTCAGTTCAACGATGTCTAGGTTATGGCCTAGGACAGGACGCGTTGGGTGGGCTTTGATGGTGGCCGATAAGACCACACCATAGGTTCCTCCACCACCTCCACGGAGGGCAGTGAAGAGGTCTGCATACTGACAGGCGTTGGCAGTGACAAGCTTTCCAGATGCTAGAACAACTTTGTATTCCAGAACCTGGTCTGCCCCGAGACCAAAGAAGTGGCTAACGGGGCCATGGCCACCACCTTGCATGAAGCCTCCAAGGACACCAACAGTCTGATCTATTCATTAATACGGATGCGTATCATACTTCGGCCTCCAGGGATAGACTTACTGGATCTGCCCCACCAACAGCGATGACACCATGCGTGGCAGCAAAATCGTATACGTCCTGCCACACATATCCACCGCCTATGGTGATGGCACTTCCAGTCCAGTTGGATGGACAGGATCCATTGCCAGGAACGTATCTGTCGTGATAATGAAGTCCATCTTGTATGGACTTGATCCAAATGGAAAGGCTACCATATCCTTGCGATCTGTTATAGTTAGTGCGTGTACAATCATGGAACTCTGACGCTGTGTTCTCACCGCTGCGAAATATCATGACCTGTGTTTTTGATGACCAACCTCACATTGTGATCCCTTGCAAACTTAATCCCGGCAGCAACATCAGCTGCGGTTGTCGCCTTCACACTGTAGACGGGATAGTTGCCCAGGTCGCACTGTGGATATCCAGCCAGAGTGGCATTGACAGGGGGGCAGCTTTCCACGAGTGGATAGCTATATCCAATGGGAAATTTTGCCAGGTACTCGTTGCTTGTCCAATTGGAGCTGATACTCTGACAGAGCTGGGAACTGTAGCCTGGGCCTTGGTAGCACGGTTTAGCAATCGGCTCGTTGCGCGCAAGCTTCCCGTCAACGGAGCTGTTTAGGGCGCTCCATGTGTCTGTAGAGGGCCAGCAATCATCCATAGGGGCCTGTATCCTCGAGATGTAAGCTATCTCCGCGTCATCTAAGAGGGAAGGAGATCATATGATAACGTACACATTTGCATTTGGCAAATACAGACTGTGCTCCAGCCAGGAGTAGGATACTGCTAAGAAGCATTTTAACGTCAACTTGTCTTGCTGTATTATTGTTAAATCTTGGAAATTAATTGTAGCCAGCGGTATAAGGGCAAGATTTTATATCCGTCGCTCCCCAATGCTCAACAGGCGACACCGTAAGCAGCGCAATATATTGCGCCCATAGCCACCGAGCACGGAGCGGAAGTTGGTACACATCTATCCAGACTTTGCGCTCAGAAAGTAACCGGCAGCGACGTCCAGGGACGATCCAAAATACTATCACCTTCCACTTTGGAAATGTCTTACAGGACCTGAAGAAGCCAAAATCGATGAACAATCAAGTTCTGAATGCAGTGAAAAATGTAAACATCATGACTTAGAAGGAGTCGAGGCCCACATTGCGCCGAGGGGGTGATATGATTCGTCGCAGCGACAACAACCCCAGCTGATGCCGATCCCTCAGCCTCATGGGGGCTATGGACACCGGCCATCTTCAACCCCTCCACGGTCGCATTGCTCCTCTATATCCTCCGACCAACTGCGATCCCGAAAAATGCAAGGACGAAGAGCTCAACGAGGTCCTAGGGGCAAATATGCGCGTTTAATCTGCCGGGGGTGCCGAGCTCGTAAAATCAAATGCGTGCTGGCTTGCCCGGTGGCCTCATTAGGCCCACTGGGTACTCCACAACCTCCGGCAACATGTTGCGAGAGATGCCGCAATCTCGATCTCGAATGCATTGTCGAGAGCAATCCCCTAGGCCGGCCAGCAGCGAAACGCGCAAATCGCGGAAATGTGGCCAGCAAATCGCCCCAGCCAGACACATCCAATTTTCCGCGTCTAAGCCCCCAACATGATGAGAAAGCGGCCAAGCTCTCCGACTCCATCCAGCAGTATCTTTTCTCGGGCGCGATACTAGACGACCATTCCATGCCGCAGGAATTGCCGGACGCCACGGAGTCTACATCCGACGACGATCGTCTTTACCATGCCATGACCAACACCGGCAACTTTATCGCAGGGTTGTTGGCTAAGGATGCTTCTTTCGGCTCTGCCATTCAGCTGGTGTCCACTTGGAGCATCCCTCTGACAGATATAGTTGGTCATGATCTTGCTGCTACGCTTGACAAGCTGTAAGATCAGACATCAAACCCTGCTAATCTAATCAGATAGCTAAACCGTCGCTAGATTAGTGTGGCAGCGTCTCTTCGCTATTGGCGTACCAAGTCTGCTACACCTGAGAGAGCGCTTGTTCTCTACCGATCCCAATACCAATAATGTCGCCACCAAACTGCTCTTTTCAGTCCTTTGCTTGGCTGCCTATGAAAGCTCAGAAAATGTTCGCCGTCAGAACGGATCCCTCAGAGACAGTCTACTGCAGGCCGTTTCGTCATACGGCCAGGACTTTATCTTCAGTCCTCCCACACATATAGACTCCGTTGCTGTCTGTCGCTTCATATCGGCGTTCAGGCCGACCGCCTTGGCCACGTCCAAAAGAGTTGCATGTCAATCCATCAAAGCCGAGTTGTATGTTACTATAGCATATCGGATCGCAGAGCGGCTAAGATTGTTACCTGAGCCAGGAACCATGTCATTTCTGGATACGACTGGCATCGAAAGTGTGGTGATGGAGCGTGAGCTAGTCCTGTCAATCCAGGGCCTTGAAATAATAGCCGAGGAGTTCCTGATGGGTGATTTTTTGACCATGACCCTGCAAGATTTCCGGCAGGTTCTTCAACGGATGCAACCTCATATAGAGTCCTATCAAATGTTCCTGGAGACACGTTCCTGTTCACCAGTCATCATCTTCCACATCAAATGGATTACAGCCACATATATGCAAATTGAGGCAATGGCAAACTCGAAGCAGTCCTGGATGAATCCCAGTCGGCTGTTCATCGTTGTCGAAGAAGGCGAAAAGAAATGCCTAGCTGAGGTTAATTCTGCCTATCAGTTATTGTCAGAGGCAGCCAAAGATGAACGGCAGAATGAGGTTATGATCATGTCTTCACTGCTGGAGCTGCGCTTCCATGCTGTTATTGCCAAAATCCTTGGCCTCGGGCTTTTCTATATATCCGTCTGGAAAGCAAGGATGGAAAAGGATCGGCTACGAAAAAGCACTGAGATTCACCCGGATGAAGCGAGTCAGATGGGCAACACCGTCATTAACTCCATGATGGCAACACCAGGCATTGAAAGCGACTCGCACTTTTTCAAATTTTTGCGTCATTTTGGAGGAAGATATCCAGACAAGTTGCAAGGGATTCTAGCCAAATTCATGGAGTGCGCATCAATGAAGCACGGTGGCATCGACTGCATTGCGCCAGTTCGGCCAATCGTGATCGAGCTTGTTAATCTATGTAAGAATATAGTGGAAAACAACCTAATCCGGTTCAAGGGCTCCGGAAGGTTGCACCCCAACTTTGACAAACAACTCGATCTTTTCAAGCAGTGCGCTGATGCGCTGGTTGCCATGGTGTCCCCATCAGGAAACTCTCCGGAGGTTGCCTTTAGGAGCGGCTGTATGTATATCGCAAGCAGCAAAATGCTCAACGGTCTGCAGGATTTGATGTATACTCTGAAACAGCAGTCTTCTATTGTCAGAGAATGTGATGAGGCTATGGGAGTGGTGAATATCCCCATAAGTACGACCGAGCCCTCCGTAATGCCAAACGTGCAGTTCAGTTCCTTTGAGGCATGGGACATGTGGCCGTATCCAGATACAATGCACCGTGCGCCTCAGCTATTGGACATCTTTGATTGGAGTCAACAATCGTCTACAGCCATTTGGCAGCCAGGCCCAATGTCGGATCTTCCTAACACTCTCATCAGTCTACCGGGTATGACTGCTGAGTTCGAAAGCAACATGCAACCGTCTCACGAGTGAAAGGCACCTAATGCGTCGGGGTAAAGGGATCTATACGCAATAGCAAGGAATGCTAATTTTAGCCTGGTGGAAGACGTTAAAAGGGGAAGGCTTGTCCTCTCCAATTATGGTACTATCAGTTATGATGGGATAGAATGGTTGTACAACCAGGCAGTGAATTGTATTTTATGTGGCTCTTGGTACATGATCTCATGTTTTATTTTCTGCAATGATACTACAAGTACATAATTTCTTATCGAGTGATTCACTGACATCAATACTCCACGGGTATGTTTATCACATCAGTTGTATAAGATCCTAACTACCTGAAATTTGGGTATGTTATCGGGACATTAAATCGTGGCCCGTGCTGAAAATTTTGACGATGGGAGGATCCAAATTTATTTTTGGCATTATTTGCGGAATACTCAAAGTAGACCCAAGCCAAATACAGAATGCGCAAATTCAAATTTTCCGTCGCGCAATTATTTTCATATCCTCATGACCCAGACCCAGACCGCGCAACTTCGCGCAAATATTAAGCACGCTGGCAGCCGCCGATCGGCTCCACCATGGTCTTGGCATACCGATTGAATTGAGTGCAATAAGGCTGCACATCCCGACCAGCGGCTTATTTGCGCGTGGCGGAGTTATTCCATGAGATCTGCAGTGTTTCTTTGGCCGGGAAACTGAAACAAAGTGACCTGGCAAGCCTGAGATTTGCCTCCGTCCCTGTTGGTCTAGGATTTTGACGAGGCTGTGAAGGGTCATAGCAAATATATAATCAGGTGTCTGTGTAAGTAGTTAGTCGTTGAACGTTTTTAATGATCAGCTACTCAGTAAATTATCAATTCACTCCATATTGCCAACTTAGTTTGTTTCAGTCTTGATTCAATATGTCTATTTTAAGACGAAGTGCCGGCAGCTATGGATGTCCTATACCAGACCATCTTGAACAACGTAAGTAGTCGTAACATCTTTGTTCCGCAGATGCGACGAACTAGCTAACCTCGAGACAGTCGACGTTGGTCCCTTCGTGGGAAATCTCACCTTCTATCAATTCAACATGATTGTATCTGGAGTTTGCACTGCGATCGTGTTATTTCTCATCTTGGGCCTGATGGGTCGACATGCGATGCATATGAGCAATTCTAACGAGCAACTTAAGTAGAGAAATTCGCGATCGTGGGGAAATATCGAGGATGCTGACAGTAGCGCTATAGAATAATGCGAATCTGCAACCTCATCCCGTCATATCAAGTCCTATCTTACATCTCAATCTGCTTTCCGAACTCCTACATCTACCTACAAGGGTTCACCGAGGTTCTACAGGGCGTGGCGTTATACGCTTTTCTCATGCTACTGTGCGATTACATGGCTCCTGATGATAAGAGCAAGGTGAAGTTTTTCTCTTCGCTCGAGACGAAAAGACAGTGGCAGCCAAAGACGAAAAGGAATGGTCTTGCGTTTCTGAGTGTGAGTTGTCCGGCAGCAGATATAACAGAGGCGTCAACGGTAACTGACCTCTTCTCTGCGTCTAGTTGACTTGGTACTCCGTGCTTCAATACCCTGTCATCACTTGGATTACAGCTATTGTCCAAGTAGTGACCCAGTCAATGCACGTCTACTGCCTTGAAAGCAACGCTCCCCATTTCGCTCATATTTGGGTATGTACCATCTTTCAATGTCTGATTGCATTGTAAAATAGTCACTAATAAGACCAACAGCTCGAGGTGGTCACCTCAGTGTCAACATCTATAGCCCTCAACGCTATAATCCAATTCTACGTGAATATGAAGGGATACATGACAGAGCACAAGCCACTGCTGAAGCTAATGGCATTCAAACTGATCGTTGGTCTAATCTTGCTCGAGAAGGTATTTATCAGGCATCCTGAAAATGTATCCAGAGACAAGCGGATATATCTAACACTAATTAGATTCTGTTCCTCATCCTCACTAGCACCAAAGTCCTCACTTACCCCCCCTCAATGACCTACATCGACACACTGATGGGGCTTCCAACAATGCTCATTTGTGTCCAGATGGTGCCGCTCTCCTTCCTAGTCCTTTATGCTTACCGCACAAAGCCTTACGATATCTCAACCTCAGTGAGCAGTTTGCGGCCCCAGGCGTACCAGGCTCTCGAGTCAGACCGGGGCGAGGAGGCCTTACTGAACGGCCTGCTCAAGCAATATCAAGGTGGACCTTGGGGATTACGTGCGTGGGCTATCTACTTGAACCCGCTCGTGTTGTTCAAGGATGTTCATTCGGCTTATCTCATGATACGGAGTGCCCGGGCTGTGCAGAAGAGACAAGAGAGGGAGGAACAGGAGCAGGAGGAGATGACGAGGTATGAGACAAGGTATGACCCTGGCGAGGGTAGGTAAGAAGAGGTGAGGAGTTGCCTTGGCATCATTGCAGGTGGCGAGGCTGTAGCGTTGTGTGACTGTCAGAACGGCTGCGCTGGCTATACAGAATAGGGATTATTTATTCGACATGATAAGGCGGCAGGATCGTTGAGGCGGGTGGGTGAGTTCCGTCATAGAATCTGTGTAGGAAAGAATTCATTAGCAAATGCTTTCTTTCCGTCTAATTCATCAAGCTCCTTGTTCGCTTCTGACTCTCAATAGTACACTGTGTATGGTCATACCACGATGTCTAGATTTAAATGGACGGTCAATTAAGCAGTGAAAAGGGACCAGATATAATTTGGGCCCTTACACTATCTTCTCTATTTTCAATTCCCTTTCTGCACCTTCCTTAGTCGCCGTTATCATGATATTACACATAGAACATGACCAATACGCTGGATAAAGGCAGATGAGGTTTCATATTACTTGGTCGTTGACAATTTCTTGCGCAAGCTGAAGACATCCACAGACATACTGCTGGTGGGAATATATAATTCATTGTGATGTTGACAAATTAACCTGTTCTAAAACATAGCCTAATTCGGGATATAGACAATCAAGAAAGCATTGTGATACTTGCTATGGCTATTACTAGATTGCTTGACACCCGGCGAAGGAGAATGAATTCCCCTTTTTCATTTGTATCTTACCTCGGATATGAACATGATTCGAAACCGACGTCTTAATGATAAGCCATATGATCAATTCTACGGCTCCCACGGTGGTAAGTGAGGCAACGTTGGCCCACCTCCCCTGGGGGTACAGTATGAAATCCCTCCAGTCATTCCTTTGCAGGCGCACTTAGAACTAGTGAAACATCATGTCTACGTTTGCTCTGCCTTTCAATAGAGCCCGAGCTTAATAAAGTGTACAATAACAGGGAATTGAAAAATCCTCCAACTATGTGCAGTTGTGATAAACTGAAGCCCCGAAACAATCTTTAAACGAATGAGCACTACTGAGAAGGCCCTGGCCTTCCTGTACAGCCCTCGCCGGCATAGAAACTGTCTGCATAATCGGCAAGCATTTTCGAGCACACACGGTGAAGATCTGCTACTAAAAATAAGTACGAGCTAAGTAAAGACCACTTTTCCATCGTCGGCATCTTGCATGATGAATTCAATTTGGTTTCTAACTGAATAATACTCGCATAACAGCCAATCTTCCTGTTCCTGTTCGATGATAAGAAATGAATGGAGTGGTCGGTGAATTCAAAGGCGACCCAGTGCTGCATATTGTTGGCCTTCATCCTTGTTGCCTCCTTCTGGTAACCTTACTAATTTTCTTTTTCAATATCCCACCCAAAAGCGCTTGGGAGGTCGAAATCTTCCACGGTGGCGTCTTGTGCAGTCTGATCATCACCACGCTTGCCGTGCCACCATTGATTCCCGGGCGCTTCCATATTGACATTCTCTACGGTTGCAGCATGAGCAGAATGGTCATCGCGCTTGATAGAGACCCAGATCTCCTGTGGGCCTCCGAGCTTATCTTCAGTTTCCACAGTTGCTTCATGAGCAGCCTGGTCATCGCGCTTGTTAGAGACCCAAGCCGAAGGGAAGAGCAGGACATTGTCATTTTCCACCATGGCATCATGGGCAGACTGGTCGTCGCGCTTGGCGGGGACCCAACCAAAGGGACCAGCATCGACGTTGTAATTTTCCACCGTGGCATCATGGGCAGACTGGTCGTCGCGCTTGCTAGGAAACCAAGCCAATTCATTGTGATCTAAAGTATTGGCATCTTCCACGGTGGCATCATGAGCAGCCTGGTCATCACGCTTCCAAGAT
>BTWD01000204.1:0-15347 GCA_036986335.1 Aspergillus sp. AS01 | reverse complement strand
TATACAAAAGTCTTAGAAAGAGCAACATATGTCTGAACCAGTCCTGAGAATGCTCTCACATTCCTCCGCGAGACATAGAACAGTGACGTTATTAGATGTTTTCTGCTCGGTTTCCGCTCGATCCCGGACCCAGGAGACCAAAGTCCTTGGGGGGGAAAGACATCTTGACAGGCCACTGAGATCAAGAGCGTGGATCCTGAGCGAGCCTGCAGACGCCAGAGTCCAGCTAAGGGAGCCCAGATGCTGTCACGGTTAATGTGTTTTGCGCAAATCGAAAGAGTTACCTTGTTTGTTCTAGCGAAATGTGAAAATGTAACCTTCGTGCAGATGGTTCCGGAGAACGCTCGGAGCCGTGTGGCCGAGGCCGCCGAGCCTCCAAAATGCCCACAGCATGTATCGCCGCGCTGGGCAGATATGTTTTCACAGGTCGGCGCTGGGTAAATGCGAGAGCATTTTAGGCACTCATCGACCTGGTCGAAATATTTTGTATACTAGATTTTGTGGGTCAAGCTGTAAGGCAGCGCAGCCCAGTTATAGTGGCCTAAGGCCACTGGTGGATCTAGACAGCTCTGGGATCTAGGCGCGTGGACCTAGGTCCACGAGACGTCCAGGGCCAAGCACCTGAGCCCCTAAAATGCCCAAGCATGCGCTTGGCGCCGGCCCGGACGTACAGATCCGCCCAACGTGCAGAAAGCCTTCTCTGACTACTGGTTTTGTCAAGGCCCTTACGGTGGACCAGGGACTCCATTCAACGAAAATTAAGGCAGACTCCGCGAGGAAACTGGTGTGGCTTAGTCATTCTCACCCAAACCAGCAGTTCTAAACCATTTCTAGATCTAGGCACATGGACCTAGGTCCACATTACGTCTAAAGCTATGTAGCTGAGTCCTTGATACGCCCAGGGATGTACTGGATGCAGGCCTGTATACACACATCTGTCCAGCGCGTGCATAACTTCCAGTCAACAAATAAAACAGAGGCTCCTGAAGGAGCAACCTTAGCCGCGCAACGTACGGCGTAATTTTTTGCCAAGTTGCTCATCTGGGTCTTCGTCTGAGCCTTCATTGTCCCTTGGTATTGAAGACTCTGGTGTTTCCCCAAAATTGCTGTAAGATTCACGCATTTGTTGCACAGATTGATAGAATTCCTGACTGTTGGGACGTATTGTTGCTGCTGGTTGCCCACCGTCATCTATGGTATTGAGCATTTGCTGTACAGATTCCTGGAATTCTTTGCTGTTTGGAAACGTCTCAGCACTCATTAATATCGCATGCTTATCATCGAAGCATGCTGCCTGAAGACAGTTCTTGATCAAAATTGCCCTCAATTTAGTGTCGTAGAACTTCAAAACCTTAGGCTCTCCCAGACGCCGATACTTTCGCTTGTATTTGAAGAGCACTGTCTCAAAGGAAGATGGATCAAAAAGATTGCATTCTATATTATCTGTTCTGGTCCATTTACCCCTTTCATACATTATTAGCTTGATTGTGATCATCTTGGATTGTTTGCCAGCTGCTGCTTCAGAAGCTTTCAGATTCGGCCGTACAGGACGCACCAATTCGTCAAAATTGAACTGCGTTGTTGGTCTCTTGCGGTTATTTTGGGTGTCCTGATGTATCTGTTCCATCCCTGTGGTCTCGTCGGATTCTGGTCTAGCAGAACTGTCTTCTGGCTCTTGAGTGTCCTGTCTCTGACATTCCTGGTCACTTGTACTTTGAGTGGTGCCTTGAACTCCGTGGAGCTCAGAAGCTTGTGCTTGCTGCGCAGCTTTCTCTTTCATAGCTTCCTCTAACCGAGCGGTGGCGTTGGCCTGCTCTGCAAGCTGTTGACGTAGGGAGTCTATCTCCGCATGCTGTTCACATATTTTTATCTCGGCCTCATGATACCGATGATCTTGACCTGTGGCCTTTTCAACTTCCCTCCGCAGCTTTTCTTCAGAAACACTCAATAGGCTCTTCAGTGTGGCAAGCTCAGACGATATCTCCTGGACTTCACGGACCAACCGCTGCTGGCCAAGTGCCTGTGCCTGGGCCTCGCTGCGGAGACGTTCAATCTCGGCCTCTTTATCTGCCATCGCTCCATCAGGAGCCTCACTCGGACAGAATAAAGGAGATGCTGGCAGCGGTTCCGCGGGAGCCAGGTCTGAAGGAGTGTACACACCCAACTGTGCAGATGAAGTGGACGAGGATGGGCCAAAAAAAGCAAAATAAACGCATCTTCTGATGAACAGCGTGGATATCTGATCTCCAGCCCATCCTGATTCAGCATGCATGTGATCAAGAAAGAGAAACGGACGGTCCTGCCGGTGAACCCGCAGTCGAGGAAGACCGCATCGTCCGTCCTGTCCTGTCCATGGATCAGCAACGTGATCCTCTGCAGTTTCTCCTTCGCACGGATGAGCTTTGGAAAAGTACGAAACAATGCGGTCAATGAAATGATCCAGCTGCTCTGGGTTATACCGATAGCGACCGGGTTTCCGAGCTTTCAGTAAAGCAGCACGCGCAATTTGCCGATCCGGGCTTAATGCCATCAGTTCATTGATCTTCTTGGACTTGAAACCCAGTCTCAGGGCCAGTGCGGCCATCTCATGGACAACAGCTTCGTCTGCCTTCTCACTGGGCGCTTTGGCGAGATTATCCCCTCCCGTATCCTTGGCCATTTGTGGGTAATGGCGCATAGCATATAACCACAGTTGCCGATAACTCAGGTCAAACCGTTTGATCTGATCGCATTGTATCATCCCGAACTTGGTGTTGGAAACTTGAATCAAGCATTCCGTACCGCTCCCGTCCGTCGCCGCATGGGCCTCACCGGCAGGGTGGTCGAGCATATTTAGCATTGTTATCCGAAATGTAGGGTGATATTTATCCGTTATCAAGAGCCACTGAATGCACTGAGCGCAACATGAAAAGTATTTCAGATCCTCGAAAAAGGTATAGAGCGACGGCACAATGCGGTCGAAACACTGAAGCTTGGCCCAGATTGCGTCCCGCTCGGAGCTGGTAAACTCGGAGAATATTTGGCCACTTTGAATAAGTCCTTCCACTTCCAGGCGGTCCTCTCCAGATGATCCGGGGGCCTTAAGCTGCAACCTTTCAACAGTCCTGTGGTCGACTCTCATGAGCGCGCTCGGATTATCATCCAGAAGTGACGACCAGAAGTCGCGAATGAACTCTAGATAGTTCAATATTTCCTATCAGATTTTGTCAAACGCAGTCAATCGACTGATGGCAGACAATGAGGAGACTATTATTACCTCATCACATTTGAGAGCCATCAATTTACTCAGCGACCCAATTCGCATTCCACCCCAAATACCGGGGATAACAAGTAGTTTATCAAACGCGTCTCGGAATTCTTCATGACGCCAGAGTGCCTTCAGGCGCCTCTCCTTATTTGGAGACAGTCGTGACCACCACCGTTTTCGAAACCGTGCGTTATGTTCATTGCTGTACTGACGGATCTTCCGATAAACTTCGCCATCACTCGGAGGCGTTTCGTTCGAATACTCGTCAAGAAGCGACTTCCGCAGAGTGTCACTAAGATCTGCAGCATACGGTTAAGTTACCTTCTTAGATATTGATCTTAATGATTTCCTACCTTCCAGATAGATATCAATCGGCCACCAGCGATCGGCAGGCGGCAAGAAATCCTTGCCTGCTGTAATGCGATGGAGGCCGTGCAAGCACTCTAATTGGCCGGCTGGGAAGTGGAGCTGCGGCAGTTGATCAGGTGAATTAGTCATCAAAGCCTCCGCGGCGATCCCCACACGCTCGAGAGCACTTTGGAGGTGTTCCCCCGACACAACTGCAGTAACTTGATTGTTGATGTCCAAGCGCCGACAACCCTCAGTGCGGAAAATGCGGCGCAGCCGCTCCAGCTTGCCATTGTCAATCTGTCTTGATACTGTAGGATGAAAGGAGATGTCATTAATATCAACTTTAGCGGTTCCTTTGTATTTTAAATGCCTTTCCTTGGCTAGGCGTGATTCTTCGTCAGTAAAAAGGAATTGCTGCATAACGAGAGTATAGTAAATGGCTTCAACAGATAATAGTAGGCGCTCGTTCTTATTCGGAACGGTAAGCCTTAAAAGGCGCCTATAAAGTATAGCAAGGAGGAAAAGGATGGGCCACGGTTATGTGTGGCCTCTCCCCGTGGCCATTCCGACAATAACCACCCAGCCTGTGTGGCCGCTCAAACTATGCTCTTCTCTTGGCTTAAAAGTCAGCGAGACCTACCCGTTGTATCAACACACAAACTTCGTCATGTCATCTTCAAAGAACAGACCTCTTACACAGTTCAACTTTCCATCAGCGGCCGCTCAAACTCAGCAAGGGGATGAAGTTGTGCCTGCGCCCCAGTCGAGCAACCCGGAGAGGCCTAAAGATCCTGCAACCAGCCGCCGTAAAATAATCAAAGGACCAAAGAGAGACTTGACCCTAACGGAGGCAGTTAGCAAAGGTGCTCGCGCATATGAGGCTTCAATTGTTCTGAAAGAATGTCCATGGGACAAGTACTGGAAAGTCTTCGATGAAGAATTAGCAGGACCTTGCAGCACGGTTATTGAACGAAGTCGTCCGTCGAAGGTACGTATGATCAGGTCCCTTAAAGACCAAGGTCGGGACGACATCGAGCGACTATTACAAGTTGGTCATCACGAAAATCTCGTCTTTGTGGAGCAGTGCTTCCACTATCAGGGCTTTTATCATATAGTACACGAGCATCTACTTGCATCTTTGGACAGTTTAGTAGCATGCTCTCTTAACCTCGGCGAGTTACAAATGGCTTCAATCATAGGACAGGTAACATCTAGCAGATAGCTCACTTCTTTGCTCTCAACAACTAACACCTCCAGGTTCTCGAAGGACTGTGTTATATGGAACACCGCGGAATCTTCATGCGATCTCTAAGCTGCTCTGATGTACTCTTGGGATTGAATGGTGAAGTCAAACTATGTTAGAGTTCATGAGCCAAAAATAGAGGTCTATATCTGCTGACATGCTCAGGGGGATTGGATCGTTGCTCTCCTGGACCTTCTGATCAAGGTAGACAGCATGTGCAGCTGCTTGGTATCCTCACGATGGAGATAATGGAAGAAGATATACACGAGCCAAATGTAATAAGGGTCCAGAATCTGCATCGTTGGCCTTCTGATTCGGATCTTGTTCACTTCTTGTCTGCTACAACCTCAGCAGACAGTCTAAGCGAGTTGAAAAGGGTTTGATTCTCCCCATTTTAGCCCGATTTGAGAAGGTTTCCTGACTTTTGACAGCAACCGCTTCTCTCGAGTAATGCGTGGAATAAATGCCACCTAGCATGGCTAGTTATTTATAGCCTTAAGTCCTCATGGAACAGCTGCAGCCTTAGTGACCAATAGAGAGGTATCTCATCCTATGAGATCTTAAAGCGTCCGCATCCTTCACTAAATTCGGTCCATGTGCTATTCTTCATCATTTATCAAACACTAGATATTTAGCCAATCACTTCTCGGTCATTAATAGTATGAATACTTGTGTGTGCAATGCTTGAACCCTTCGCCAGCAGTGCCTGCCCGCATAATACATAGTCTTATATTATAAATCGAAAGGGATCGATACAAAAAAAAGATTCTATTGACGGACTATCTATGTATACATACAGCGCAATTCCACCTTGTATTATAAACCAGAGAGGCATTAGCCGACACCAGTTATCTAAGGCTGAAAGTCTAATGTAAACAATTTCAGCTTCATCTTCAAGAACTCTCGTGTGATTGATCGCAGTTTATCACGGGTCTCCTCTGACGCTGAAACTGCTATGGTAAGCCAAGATACCTCGCCCTCTGACCAGATAGACTTACCTATGATTAATGAATCCCCCCGTTCTTCGTATTCACTAGAAGTCACCAGCGAGGCTTCCTGCTCCTCTTGTTGGTTAGGAGATTTTCTGAAATAATCACCTGATAATTCTTTCTCTATTACGCCTCTATAGTCAGGTTTGCCGCTATGAACAAAAGCACGTTCATGATAGCCAAAACTTTCTGGCACAGTACCCGATTCAGCGTATATAGATATCGTCAAGACCTGGCTCCATGTCAGTAACAGTAGCTAAGCTGATATCGATAAACTTTACATAAGGCTTTTTTGCGGTGTCAATTTTAAGTAAGTCATTCAGGATAGGTTTCATAGCCCTCGCCCATTCTGTGCAGCATCAGTAATATTACTGGACGCCTCGTCATGGCATACTTACCTAAAGTTTCTACTTGCCACACAAAATGAAGGCGGCGTGCACGTGCTGAATATGTTTTAGAGCTGTACACAAGCATCCGTAGATATGGTAGGACAGCAGCAATCCCAACATCGCTGGCAACTAGTAGTATTCTGTCATAACGCTCAACAGGCTCCCTCAAACCGTATGGGCCGCTGACAAAACCTAAGAATGACAGGTAACCATTGTAAGAGGGAAGACAATGCCTTGCCAAGCTCCTCGAAAAGCCGTGGCGAGGCTGAACAAATAACTCCAGGGTGGGCTGTTCTTTGCGAGACCAGGATGTCACAATAAAGGGATGGCTCTGTGTCCAGGACCAAAATGTTATAGTTGGCATCCATAAATATATATACTGTCCAGTATGCACTTTCATAGGCCGTGAAAGTTTTACTCGCACTCGCAATATTCCCTCTTTCGGTCCCTCTTCCATGAGGTTCACTAAGACACGGGTTGATGGTCGTGAAGATAAGACCCCGTTTTGGTACAGAGTTCGAACTGTCTGGAAAATAAAGGTCAAACTAAGTACGGCTATCATGATAATGACAAGAACTCGGGGCATGTGTGAGCGGGACGGTGAGTGACGCCACGTAGCATAAAGAATGAAGCAAGCCAGGCCTTGATGTATCCTATTGAAGGCTTCATAAATGCGTGTACGGAGAAACGGGAGCGAAAATAATAGAATTAGCGCTATTTGAGCGGCGGCCTGGTACGTGTTAGCTTGACGTATATTAGGTAATCCGAGACCCTACAATGATCCCAAGGAGAAAACCAAGATTTTGTGAAGTGTTCTGCCCCTGTCCAGACAGCACTATGTGAGCAGTCAACATCGCGCCAGCCATCCAGGCTGCAGCACGGTGCATCGTTCGACAAGTTCGGAGAGATATCCCCAAAATATCTGCGAGTAAACTAAGTGGGGAGCCAGCAAAAAGGAAAGACATGTTGATCAAAGATAGCTTCGCAGCTCGGTTACTAGCGTCAGACATTGAGGATGGCGGGAAGACCAAGAAAAAGGTGTTAACTGCTATATACACAAGATGCAATACAACACTGGCGACTGTCCAAGGGCCAAAAAGACGGTGACGCTTAACCATATATGGATAAGTCAGATACTTCGATGTAAGTATCGAGATAGTATTAAGGAGTGGAAATAAATGAGGAATAAGCCGCAGAAGGACAAGAGAGATAAGAACGCCACCTGCAGCTGCAGCATAGACAAATAGAATATCCATCTTCAGTTAATGGCAAAATCATGCAGTATGTGGAGAAATGTACCAGACGAGTGGTGGATGGGGTTAGATTTATGGTCTTGTACGTTCGGTGAGATAACTGGCCACGGTTCTAAAAAGACGTTTCATGGCCTTTGCAGTGCTGACTAAACAAACCATGTAACGTAACTAGTTAACAGCCGGCCGCACCGGCCACCCAGTACACCGCCCAACGCGTTTCTACATGCAACCACTCTTTCTATCAAAGGCAGTGAATTAGCAATGAGTAGTACAGTGAATCTAGGGTGGTGTGCTAGGGGTGGCCGGTGCGGCCGGGAGTTACGTTAACCTAACTAACTAGTTAACTAAAGAAGTCCACTACTATAAAGTCGTGCATTAAAAGTATTCTGTGGATAACACTAGTTTGCACGCATATGAGTCAGGCCGTTCATTATGCCCTGGGTAGTGGCTTTGCAAATTGAACAGTTATTGATCGTCTCTGAAAACCGGCATTGATGGCTATCAGTCACTCCCCGACAGAGGACACGGACAGGACAGAATGCTACATATGCATATATCTCCTCAGAATCCGATGTTTTACATAAAGAACGTGATTGATATAGATTAGAGCATACTCGAATGGCAATAACATTTCGATAAGCAAAACGCAAAGCAGAAAATGTTATCAGTGCAATCTGGAGCTTTAAAAGAAATTGCAGAGGGCTCAGGGATGGCGCATCATAGTACCTTGAACCATACAATTCTCGAGAAAGCAGATGTGGTGGTTGGAGTCTGGGCAAGACAAAGGAAAGAAAGAATAACCATTGACATGGTCGTGAGTGCCAGGTCCTGCGTAATGATGAGGAAGCGTCTTTCTGCACCAAGGACAGCTTAGCTCTACTACCCCGTATCGGAGTTTCAGACCCGCGAGATATTCTAGATCCTCATTATCGGCCAGAATAGACTCATGGACATAAAGAACGAAGCATGCATAGCAGATGATATGGCCACAACCTAGAGTGAGATCGACAGCCTGGCTGTAACATATCTTACACAGAAAATCAGGTTCTAAAAGGAAGGGTTTATCAGTACACAGGTCCCAAATGAGGTAGACGGCGACTTACGGATATCAGATAGGGGCTCTAGACCACTGCCATATTCACTGTGCCTAGCATCGTTGTCACTTGCAGTCTCTGTGCTACCATTATCTATGCAGACCGGGTGGTCTGTGGAAAGTTAGATGAATCATTAAGATAGAGTGAGTAGGAAGGCTTACCAATTGTATCACCGGCCCGTGTCAGTTGGGTCAGAAGACCATCCGTCGAAGATTCGGAATCATCATCTTCTATCTCAATGGGATTATCTAAAACTCGTTAATTAAAAGATCAAGGAAAGACACCGTGAGAATTACCAATACTGTCACCTGCTCGACCATGGTAGAGAAGACAGGTACTGCTATCAGGCAATGAGGGACTGTCAAAGTCGATTTCTACGGGATTGCCTAAGAGCCTATTAGCAAAGCCCATCCATGAATGATGACGTGACTTACTGAAGCTTCCACTTAATCCGCGAGTCGGAGTGGGATTTAGGTCGGCTTCAGACTGTTCGCCAGCAACGGATATCTCAAAGGGGTATGCTGAAGGTTGTTAGCCTATTTGCATGACTGCATTGATGCTTTATCATACATGAGGAAGGGAACCATGTGCCAGGCAGTCCATTAGGAACTACTGGGCTGGTATGATCAGAGCCGCTAGATATACCTGCGGGTTCTGGTGGCATCGATGGAGCCCCAGCTCCAAGGGGCCTGTTCAGGGTGGTATAGTTCGACATGATCAGATGGTATATGCTGATGAAGCTTGACGGGGATGGAAAGAAGAGCAAAAGGAAGGAGTTATGGGAGCGGTTGGACTTCATATTTATATTCTCGTGACTCTGTGAAAGGCTGCTAGAGAGCCTTGCTGTAGCTATTTTCGTACTGAGGGGTTATATGCACACAGTAACTTGGAGACCAATAGAGCTGCTTGGGTGAGACCTACCTGCTATTCATGAAACACGGTCATCCTATAGATTGCCCGCAAGCGGTTCTCAGTGAGGCGCTGTTGCCGAGGTAGCTTCATGTACATGGGTGTGGCAGCTATAATTAGCCAGATGAGCCCACTGACTGAGAAAAACAATTTCTTGTACCTTGTGCCTCACTCATGATACCGAGCTGATTGCCGCATTGAGCTGTTTTCATAGCCAATCTTCACTATGTCAAAAATAGCGCCAGGTGCAAACTGTGAGCTTCTTATATACCAGCTCATCAGTATACTCGTAAGCAAGTCGAAAGCAGCAATACTACGCAAGAGAATCTTTCAAGTTCATTTTACTTAGCCTGATGCCAGGCTCCTTTTCCGGTAACGAATATGCGCTCACTTGTTGGGAAACTGCCAGCAAATATTCCTATACATATCTGGATGACGCTGCACTGCCTTCACCATGCATTAAAAATTACCAATCCAAAAATAAAACGGGAAAAAAAAAAATGAAAATAAAATAGAATAAACCAAAATAAACCACACACACAAACCGTGGCCTCATTTATGACCTGACCACATATCTTTGGCTGTGGATGGGCACTTGTGAATCACAGTACACTCATTGTGGTATTCCGAATTATAGATGTACTGGCGGTAGCATCATGGGTCCTAGAAACCACGTTTTGTAGATGGAAAGGGTGGCGTCTCGAATTTTATTACTTGACAGAATAAAAGGCCGTGCAATCTACTAACGACAAAAAGGACTTCAATCAGGAATCTGCCATAGGTACTATATTTTGCTATCATGAACTTCGAATGCGGAGGTCAGTGGATTGGACCATTTGAGGTCATCAAGTGGCCCGATGTTCCCGGAGCACGTGGCCTGGGTAAGACGTATCCATATATCTCATAATTTCAAGACGACTAACTAGGTTAGCCCGGAACAGGGTTACGGGTGAAAACGCCGTACTAAAGGCTGGGTGGATCGGCAGCTTAAATCATGAGGCACATACCCTTGTTGCTGCATCGGGTGGTGTTGGCATACCCCTATTACATTGGTTTGAAACTGTTGATGAGATGGATGTTATGATCACCGACAACTATGGTCCATGTCTAGAAGATTACTTCTGCCAATCTGGCCGGTACATCAGCATGCAGCGCCTCCTTCTTTTTGCGGACCAAATACTGTCACGGATAGAGTTTCTGCATTCCAGAAGACTCGTCCACGGGAACTTAAGCCCTTGGTCTTTTGCTCTTGGCGACCATACTTGGCAAAACCAGCAAATTCTATTGGTTGATTTTGATATCGAAGCTGGCGCAGATGTCTCCCCTGCTCGTGACATCCATGCCATTGGCCTGATCTTAGCATATCTATACAGTGGTTGCGGCTCATGGGCTGATTATCAGCGAAGAAGCACACGAGAAAATCTGAAAGATACTGCTCCGGTCCTGTCTTCTTTTTTGGGTGCAGTCTCGACCCTCAAAACCGTGGATTATGATATCCTACGAGAAATACTCCGTGGAGCCTATTTAGATTTAGCTACCCATTTAGCCATCGCCTTCGACCTAAGGGGACTGCGAGAGATCAGAGAAGGATACCAACCGGTATCGGGTTGCCTTATCACTCTAAAGACGGCAGATCTCTTTGAGAAGTTACATTTGAAGCTCATAGAAACCGGAAACGTTCTAATTGATACGGATAGTTCACCACATTGGGGTAGGCAGTTGTTGCTCTCTCTAGAGGAGATTATGAACATCTACGCTATTCTTATCTCTCGCGATCGGCCCTCTTGTGACCAGGAAGGGCTTAAGATAGCAGCATATCATCTGCCTAACCGCTTATGGAGAGATTTACGCTGGTTTCTGGCGAAAACCCATCATGCCACAAAAGAAGTCAAACTTTCATTTATCGAGAGAATTTATACTTTTGTGGCAGCCTTGTATGATGGAGTACCATGCTACAGGATCTACTGGACTGAGTATCTTCTATGCTTGGCACAAACAAGAAAACGCATTGCAGTTGGGCATGGTGGATCAGCTTGGACTCAAACAGTGTTTTACTGGCAGGACCAGCTGCTTAGAGCAAGGGCTCAGTCTTCTGATCAATGAGTAATATGATTGACCAATAATATGATTGGCATTGCAAGCCACCCACCTTGCTTTGTGGCAGAGAATAGCTGATTAATTCTATCTGTTCAACGATCATGTAGTCTCGGACTGGGTCAAGCATAGCTGGAATGAGGATGTGCAAAACGTTTGCCATATGGAAACATATGCTTAAGTATCATAAACATAGAATGGGTCACAAAACAGTAACTTTCGGTCGGTAAAGGTGAATACCAACATGTTGCCGCCAGGTCAGATACTCATGCAATGTGATAAAGAAAATGCCTTCCGCAAGATCTACAAATACACTAGTACTTCACTTAAATAGGTGCGACAAACAAGCAATATTGACAAGAAAACATGAGTACTAAACTGTATTAAAACACCGTCGACTGTTCAAGGCCCCCCCAGGCTCAGATAGTTTTTAGATGGCGGCTTGGACCCATTCAAGACTTGGTGTTCCAGGTAGAACCAGTGACGGTGGCTTTGAGATAGAGAAAAGTCGCACGTTGCGCGAACCGGCCCCTCTGTTCCTTGGTTCTATATTTGAGTCGAAGTTGCTTGGACTCCACGCCTCGAATTTCGGCCAACATTCATTCTAGTTTAAGCGCCGTCAGAAAGTCTTCTATTTGGGATGAAACAGAACTCACCACTTCCTCAACAGACGGAACCCATTTTTCATGGGGGTGAGAGTTGTAGGTTGAGTATTGGATTGTACCGCGACATCCCTTCGGTTTCCGCATGAAAAGTGTATATATGCGAACTTCACGGCCCGTATCTAGACCGTCAAGGTAGAGGTCATTTAGACGCTTATATACCCCTCGCTTACCGCGGCGGAACCGTTCGCGGTCGGCCTTGGCTTTTCTCCTGATGTCGACAAGGGACCCGCGTGTCTGGCGCTTCTTTCGCCATGATGTTGACTTTCCAAACTGAGGTGGCATGTTATCAATGCTTCTGTATCTTGTCTTTTCGTTTATCGACAACTCTTACTAGGTCTTTATAAGATAATTTGGCGCTGTGAAGGCCACAATTCCATAAATAGATTGGTGCTATTTTTGACTCCGCGTTACGAACATGGGTCGTCCGGCCGGAACACAAAAGCTTTAGAAAATCACAACTGCGGCTGAGCGACACACCGACAGATCTCCTCTCGCAAAGAACCATCTTGTTGGCGCGCTCATATATCCATACACTAATAGCTGGTACAGTACCTACTCGTGGCTTGTAAGGCGTTGATGGAATGCCGATCAAGCTCTATCATGTGTCTGGAAAACCCCTACAGATATCACCTTCAGGAAGTCGGACACAAAGAAGTAACTCATTGAATTACTACATATCATCAATGTACCATACAGACGCCAGGCTTGCTATACATGATGGTTGCGTATTACATGAGCATTTCCTTGCAGATCACAATATCCAAAAGATGACTGATAAGGCTAAAGTGAAGGCAGCACTTATAATACCGACATATGAGTGAGTTTCCGCTGAAGAGTCCAGTGTAGAGTTAGCCCGCCTAACAGACATTGTACTTGGTGTCTTTGCACAGGCCGCCGTCTCTGTGACAGTAACCACCAGGACTGGCACGATGGAAGGTGTAGGTCTCGCAAAGGATACCGGAACGCGATCGCTGACCGTAGGGCTAGATAAGAAACTGAAGTGACCGCTGGCAGAACCAAAGTTGGACATTGTAGGAGCAACGATGCTCAGTCGATCCTTGGAGACAGTTATTGTTGCAGACGGCAGGGGTTTAGATAATAACGTTCGACTGGTAGTATGTAGGCCAGGGACAGAACTGGGCAGGTACATCATCCCACTGGAAGTAGTAACAAGGCTAACAGTATGCTGCCTGGCGCTGTCAAGGAATGATTTCATCCTGTCTCCTGGGTTAAGGGCGAACACCATGCCCGCATGGCAATGCGAGTATGGATGCTCCTGCTTGCAGAAAAACCATCGCGGTTCAAGTGAAGTGACTGTAATTGTAAAAACAATCTTGTCCCTGTCTGTAGAGCTAAAGTCGACATATCCAGTATCAAATTCGTCAATCGGTGAGCATGGGTCTTCCAGACTCGACTCAGTCAATGTGTGATTGCGGCTTTGAAATACGAATCGAATCTGATCGCCGACATTGGCGTTCAGTTGGTTGGGTGAAAAGATCGGGATGCCACCATTTCCAACACTAACATGGTGTACAACTTGATGTTCTGTATCGGGGATGTCAACTGCAATATTCTGGTTGATGCTAAAATCCTTTAATGTCAGAAATCATGGAATATTCCCGCTCGGATGATACCCACTCAACTCTGACGGACTGTGCCTGAGGCGTAAGAGCAAGAAGCAAGGTAAGAATCAAAAGCATTTTTGCCATGTATATAATGCAGTAACTCAATCTTACATCTACTAATCTGCCGTAGTAAATGGCGATCGTTAAAGTACCTTTTTCATCTTAGGAGGCCACAGTTTGCGCAATGGCCATGTTTTTGTAGTATCCACAAACCGTGGCTCTAACAAAGCTTTATTTAAGGCCCATGAATGTCGGAACTTTATCACGTATCTCGAATTCCTAAATCATAATTACTATCTGCTGGCTCAGGCAAACTAGCAATCTACAGTCGCTCTTGTTCATCACAGTATTGATTTGATTTGTACTTTCTCTTTTTCACTTTCGCATTTTTAAATCATTATTACTGTCTGCTGGCTCAGGCAAACTAGCAATCTACAGTCTTTCTTGGTCCTTCGCCACTTTATTATTGATTTTATCTGTCCTGTCTCTTTTTGCCATACACGCGCGTTTCTCAATCTTCCCTCATTCACATAGAC
This sequence comes from Aspergillus sp. AS01, assembly GCA_036986335.1. Lineage (NCBI taxonomy): Eukaryota > Fungi > Ascomycota > Eurotiomycetes > Eurotiales > Aspergillaceae > Aspergillus > Aspergillus sp. AS01. The sequence continues at coordinate 952 of BTWD01000204.1, read as the reverse complement.
ATTAGCAGCATAGTTTCAATATGTCGACTGGCACATCCGTCAGACAAAACTGGGAGCCCTTGCCCCAGGCTCCGACAATAGGTAGCTCTTCCGGGAATGGCACTGAAAAACGTGACTCTGAAGTGCTTTCAGATGCCGGTTCACTTCATGAAAAGTCTTTGGGAGATCTTAGTGAAGAACAAGCGGCGGATATTCTGAACTTGGTTCTGGTGTCCAGTACCGAAGATCCAACTGAATTTACGTCGGAGCTAGAAAGAAAAATCATTCCGGTCGGTTTTGGTCTTTCACTGGGAGATCTGAACCAAGCATTTCAGGCCGAAACTTGGACAAAATTTGGAGTAGGGGAGGATGCCATGAGAGCAAGCCTGAGTCAGTATTGCCAATCAAGACAGCAAGGTCTATGCTAATTCGGTAAAAAGAGATACAAAATGTGATTCAAAAATTGGCAGATCGTGGCCAATCAGACCCAGCCAGTCGGGTATATTACCGTATCGATCCTGATGATACCAGGAACATGTGTGACCCCGAACCTGATCAACCTGCGAACCCGCCTCCTTACCCTTTCGCTCAGCCTGCAAATCAGCCTAACAACCAACAGGGTGGTCCAAATCCTCAACAGGAAAGCGGTCCGGCGCACCCAGTGACGCAGTCTCAATATAACGTGCAGAACGGCGCACACAGCCAACAGAGTGGTTCAAGTACTCAACAGGGAAGCGGTCCGGTGCATCCAGTAACACAGTCTCAACATAGCACGCAGACCAGCGCACATAACCAAGTAAATGGTTCAAATACTCAACAGGGAAGCGGTCCGGCGCACCCGGTAACGCAGTCTCAACATAGCGCGCAGAATGGTGCACACAGCCAACAGGGTGGTTCAAGTACTCAACAGAGAAGCGGTCCAGCGCACCCAGTGACGCAGTCTCAATATAACGCGCAGAATGGCGCACGCAAC
>BTWD01000203.1:0-15411 GCA_036986335.1 Aspergillus sp. AS01 | reverse complement strand
TTTATATTGTTTATATTATATATAACAAGGAGCGTGTTACTACTTGAAAAAATCTTTTTAATCATAATCTTATAGTTTAAGAGTTTAAATTTAAAATCTTTATAAACAGTAATACCGCTATTTATCCGGAAAATCAGATTTTAGTTCTTATACCAAAACAATTAAATTACTGCACTAAAGATTTTCTGTAAATATTTATATATATATATTCTTGAATTTTTTATTAGACTAGAGCATAACCAGGGTCCTATAAATTCTTATAAAAATAATATAAATTAAATTAATAATATTATTTATATTTTATTAAACTAGTTACATATATATAATCTAGGAATTAATATAAATTCTTATCTTACTACTTTCAAGTACAAACAGAATATTAAAATAAATATGAAATCTTTATTTTCTAATATTATAATAGACTTGATTAGTTCAACGTGGTTAATTTATTATAAATATACAGTATACTTAATTTTATAAGATATTTTATAATTATATCCAGGAAAGAAGCCCCCATTATTCTTTTATAAATATAATTATAATATTTTAAAAGTTTAGGAAGATACTTTTTAAAAATCTATATTTATTATCACTTTTTTAAAAGAAATTAAATTATTTGTATTATCTAGTAAAGATTTACTTGAACATACGAATTATTATAATAATTTCATTACTTAAAATTATATAATTCCTTTAATAAACCTTTATAATATTATAATTATATAATACTGAAAAATACTAAAAAAATCGACATAAATAATCAGAAACAGTAATTAGATATAATTTCTACAGGAATATTTAACCCTAAAAGCATTGGTAGACATGCTTTTACAGGATATTAAAAAATCAATTTTTTATTCATTAAATTATTATATTAAGAATTCTATATATATATAATTTTGAATTTAATATAAAAGACTGGCTTACCCAGGATCCTAAAAATCTTTCCAAACATTAAATAAATTAAATCAAAATTATTTAGTTCTTAAAATATATTTTACTAAACCAGTTAAATATATATAATCTAAAAATTAATATAAATTTTCATTTTATTCAAATATAATTGTATATTAAGATAATAGATACTACAGAATTCTTATTTTCAAATTCAATTAATATTATCTAGTTACCTTACTGTAAACATACAGTATTTTAAAAAAATTTGATTAGACTTTTTATAATTATACTTACAAGACATTTGCTATTTTTCTATATAATTATATTATTTATGAAATGTAGAAGAATATTTGTAGAAGCTTATATCTGTTATTATCTTTTTAAAAATATTTAGATTTATTAGTATTCTCCAGTATGATATCTATATATATAAATTCATATATATAATTGATTTAATTACTTATTATACAGCTCTTTTATTAGAGTTTTATAGTTATATAATTATATAATATTCGAAAAATTAAAAAAATAACATAAATAATATTAAAGAATACTTAAATAAAATTTTTCAAGGGGTTTGACTTTTAGAAAGACTTTAATTAATATATCTTTAGAGAAATATAGGTCTTTTATAATTTTTTATAGTAGTAAAAATTATGAGATTAGAATAATACTATTATAATTTTAATTTATATTCTAGAACCTCAACTTTATATAAATAATTATGAACTGCTATCTATATATAGCCTACCTAAAATATATTATTTTATTATTTTTATAAATTATACTTTCTAGTACTACTGGATATTTATATTTTTAAAGTAATAATATAAAAATATATTCATAAGAATCTTATATCTAATTTTAAAAGTTTGAATCTTATCAAAAATAAAGTATTATTTAAATTTTTATATTATATTATTATTCAAGTCTTAATCTGATTACTAATATAATGGATTATCATTTGATTAAATTTTATACTTTATTTATAATAAATAATCAACTATCCTGTTTCCTGTAGGATTATATTATCTTTAAAATAATATGTATATAGCTTAAACCTATATATAATATTATTTAAAAATTATTCTATAGAGTCCTGTATAATATATAATTAAAAACTTTTAAAGAAATTTATAATTTCCAAAAAAAACTATGTGTAAAAAGTTATTTTTATTGATAAAATTTAAATTAATTTATAAAATATAATATTTAGATTTATTAGATTATATATTTTCATAATATTATTATTAATAAGAAACTATTTTATAAATATTATTTATATTTATAATATGTAATCTTGAGTCTGCTTACTGTAGTAAAATAAAGAAAAAAATTTATGGAAAAAAGTCTTATTCCTAGTCTTAATATAATTTTTTTATATTATATGTCTGTTTCTATTTTTTAATTATTTTATTATATATAAATAGAAAAATAATAAGAACACAGACTAGTAATCAAAATATAAATAAATTAACATATTATTATTCTTGTCTGTAATTAAAAATATAACCTGAAATACTATTTTTTTAGTTAATATTTATCATTAACGATATATTATACTTTATAATCTCTTTATTTATAATAATAATAAAACTAAATATAAGATTTATATAAAAGATTTATACAATATTCATAAGAAGTACAATTTAAAATAATAATTTATAAAATATAAGTTTTATATTATCCCAACCAAGTATCTAGAATATATTATTAGAAAGAATAATATAATAATTAATCTATAAAAAATAAAATTCATTATTTTATAGAAAATGTTTACAATAATATAAGAAATTTAATTATGTCTAGAATGCCAAAGCTTTTATGATTGATTTATTAAAAATTATAATTATATTACTTAGACTTTAACTTTCTTAATGAAGAATAATAATTTATTCAATTAATTAATATAATATTAAAAAAATTATAATATTAAAAACAGTCCTGACCAGTATTCTATATCTAAATTATTTATAATATGATATACGAAATAAGAATAAAAATATTTATTATAAATAAGATTATTACCGAAGTATAATTCTAGAAAATAAAAAATTATAGTTCCTGTCAAGCAGAATTATAATATTTATAATAAAAAAACATTGGTATTTTTTTATTTATTAGAAGAGTAGTAACTATAGTTTAAGAAATTATAATAATTAAAACAGATTAATATCTATATGAATTTTTAATTCCTGAAGTATTTTATAATAAATCAATATTTTAATATCTAATAAATACAATAGCTCAAGTTTTTATTTTGATTTTATTTTCTAATTTGTTATTAATGGAGAAAGAATAATATTCTAATAAATATTTTAATATATTAGAACAATATTTTACAAGATATTAAAGATTATTAAAACTAAGTCTTAGAAATAATTAAGAAAGAAGATATCTTTAATATTAATTATAAGTAAAAAAGATAGTCTAAAATTCTATTTCTAATACTACTAAAATTTAATCTAATTTTAATAAATTCAATATTATTAATCAATTATAAATTTAGTCCAGGCCTATTAAAATTAAATAAATAAAAATAATAAAAACTGGATACTAGAGAAAGAACTATTATAACTTTGGAAAAAATCAATAAGATTACATAATAGTAATCTTTATATTTAATTATTAAATAAAATTTGTTACTAATTTTTTACAGCCTACCCGGGTACTATAAAAATAAAGATTTTGATTAAAAAATACTATTACTGGTTTATATAAATAAAAAATATATAAAATTATACCAAAAACTATATGATGTATAATTAAAGAATATATTATATAATTTTTTTCTAAGTCTGCTCCAACCACTGCTCATATTAATAAATTTTAAAAATATATTTTAACTAATCTTTATTATAATAAACCATTTATAAAAAAATCTGCTTTATATTATATTTAAGAATAATTATATGTTCAATATAATAATGCGCATACTGGCCTACTAAATATAATTATATATATATAAAGTTATAATTTATTATAAACTTTTGAAATAAATTATATATATAAAAAAATTTAACTTAAATTATTATTCTTTTATTATCTGTAAATTAATAAATAAATAAAAATTATATATATGTATATAACTCAGTATTCAATAAACTATTATTAAAATAATTAATCAGATTCATTATTCATTCTGGATTTTGTAATACTAATTTTATTTGATATAATTACAGGCTAAATATTATTTTTTATTAAATAAAAATATAATTATTTAATTAAATAAATTTGAATTAATAGAAAACTCAATAGCTGGCAGTCCAGATAATAAAAATTTAGTAATTTATATATATTAATATTTTAATTACTCAGATTAGATAATCTATATAAATTATATAAAATAAATTATTTCAGATCAGCTAACAGATCTATATAATTATAAAAAATAAAGTTTAAAATAGATTAAATCAGAAATTATTAGATTACTAGACTGGACTTAATAAAATATTATAAAAGATAAATATTATTTATAATAAATCTTCTGTAGAAAAGAATAAAATAAATCTAAATTTTAATTTTAATAAAATATGAATAGTATTATATTCTTGACTATTATTTAATCAATATATAAATAATATTTAAGAACTATAAATGAATAATAAAATTAAATATTAAATAAGAAACTATTATTTGATTCTATATATAGCTCTAAATTATACTACAGAAGAAAAAAAATACGAATAAATATATCAAATAATTAATAATATAACATAAAAATTCAAGAAAGCTTTTTATAAATTAAAAGTTGTGAAAGATATTCTTCCCGTGCAGGATTACTAGTTTAATTTGTATCATAATTAAAGTTAGTATTTAATAATATAGCTTTTCGTTATTATAATTATAATAAGATGGTAATATATTAAAACCTTATATCTAAGAATAGCTGTGTTTAAAAAAAGAATATATAATCTATAAGATAAAACAGAAATCAGCTAAGAAATAAAAAAGCTAGAGAAACTAATAAAAATTAATTTAAAACTAATAGAAATAAGATAGAATTTACTGAATAAAAATTACTTTTTAAAGATATATAAAGCAGCTTAATCTTTAAAAAGTAAATAATTTTCTTCTATATTTATTAGTTCTCGTGAATACACAGGCTTTATATAAATTTTATTAATTATTATAATCTTCAAGTTCTTCCAGACGTGGGCTAATTCAGGACTTTATTAAGTAAAATACTAAAAAATAATATCCATATCTTTTTATAAAGTAATAATATTCTTTATAGCATAATAATAACTCTTCTTTTTATTATATATATTTTAATGATAATCCTTTCTCTGTCAACCACGCGACGGAGAATATCATAATAAGAATATTTATTTATAAATAATTAATATAGCTGTATAGATATTATATATTTCTTGTAATAAATATATCTAATAAACATAATTTCAAATAAATATAATATATTTTATAGAGATTAAATGTAATACTTTAATCCATGTAAATAAAAATCATAAAGTAAGTATAAAGAAAACAGGAGAATTATAAATATATTATATATATAAATATCATATGGTTCTACATACAAGTAATTCTACTAATTATCTTGGTAATAATAAGTATCTAGCTGCTGGATTAATATCATCTGCTATTCAACTATAAAGCTGATATAAATATATTAATTAATTAAAATCAAAGTATTAATTGAATTAATAGCTAATTGAAGTACTAGTCTTAAGCTTTTTATTTCCATAGGAGTAATTATATCGAAAAATTAACAAAAGAATTACTACTAATCTTGTATTAATTATTTTTCATTAATAAATTAATTAATCAGATGCTAGTCTTATAAAAGATAAATAATACTATATTTATCATGAATTAATAATCATCTAACTTAATTTATTATTTTTCATATCCCCTCTATAAGAAAAGTATGATTATAAAATTATTGGTTAAAAATTACTTAAGTATTTAAAGTATATATATATATATATATATATATATCTATCCAGAAAAAGACATTCTATTCTATATAAGATTAATATAATAAATAAATTGAAGAAAATTGCAAGTCTACATAAGACTTCTAATAATTAGTATAAAGAATTTAGCTTAAGTATAATTTTAGATTTAGTTTTATACCTACTCTATATAATTCTACTAATAATTAAATTCAAAGAAATAATTCTTTAAAATTAGTACTACTAACATAAGTAATATTAAGAAATATAATTCTTATATATTCTTATTTAACATTATATGTATTATTATATGTATTATAAATTATTTCATAAAAACTGTTTATTACATTACATTATATTAAATAAACATTACCCTAAATCCTCTTTTATAATAGATATATTCTATTTTAAATTAAAATTCGAATATCTTTCTTAATATTTATTTAAATAATAACTAAAGTTTTATATATTTTTGGAATGATTATCATACAGAAGCTAGATAAGAAAGATATATATATTTAAAATTAAATTGTTTTCTTATCATGCTAAATTCAAGAAATAAATCTTTAAGTAAATCTTTAAAATCTATTAATATTTTATATTGCAATCATTTTATTCATTTCCAAACTTCTGATAGAGAAATATATGTAAAATAACAAAAATATTTTTAAATATATATTATATCTTCTAGGGAAGATTTATACTACTTAATAATAAATTCTTTATTATAAATTCTCTAACATCTGATAAATTCATATATAATGATATTCTTTCTTTATATCTAAAAAGCAGCACGTAGTTCTAGTACTTGTAATTAGATTCAAATATTTTTAAGTAGTCTTTATATAATTAATATAATGCTAGAAAGATATCTGAAAAACATTAAATAACCTCTAATATGCTATAAGATTTATATTATTCTAGGCTATAATATTGATCTGTTCAGTAATAATAAGAATATTTAAACTTTTACTTCAATAAACTATATAAAAAATAATTATATTTTCATTTGAAATTGTGTTCTCTATAATATTTTTAATATATTTATAATTATATAAAATAATATAGATATAGATATATGTATATATATATATATATATATATATATATCCATATTCCCCAGGTATAGTTTAATACTTATTTTTAGATTATTGATATTTATTTATATTTATTATTTATGATCTGGGTATTACAAAGCTTGATAAATTAAGTCTATACAAATTAAATTATCTTAATATTAATTTTAATTTTAATCTATTAGAATGATTATATATTTTGATATTCTAATTTTTCAGGGCCTGGGCCTTATAGAGATTAAAAGTGTTTATATATATAATATTTATAATATTAAGCCTTGAAAAGATATCTCAGTAATAATATTTCTTTATAGAATTATGTAAACTAATATAACATGTCTAGTCATTTAAATTTTCAAATTATCTTATCTGATATTGATTATGCCAGAATATAACAACTAAAATCTTGAGATAAAGATATTAGTTAGTTTATTATTACTAAGTCTAATTTGAAGCTGCAGCTTCCTAAAATATATATATATATATATAAAAAAAACTAATTATAAAATTGTTATTAATCTTAAATTATTTTATATCTTATAAACTGGCTGATCAGCTATCAATCTTATGAGAATTAATAATAAAATATTAATTATAAATTTATACTATTTTAATTCAACCTCAACCTATTAAGACGCCTGTACTAGAAAAATAAAATTAAATTATTATTAATTAAAAAGTTTAAATAAATCTGATTATATATATATATCTATATATATATATCTTGCCTGGATATAAGTATAATATTATAAAATTCTATTTTATATTAATAAATATAGAAATAACTAGTAAGATGATTTTTAGAAGATAGATTATTTAATAATTCTGTCTGAAATATTATAATAATATTAAATAAATAAAAAAAGATAAAGCAGGTATAAAGATAATATAAATATATATATTTAAAAAAATAAAAAGATATTTTATATAATCTAATATTTAATAAAGAAATTATCAAAGCATTAAGTATCATGTATCATTAATAGATTAAAAAAATCTATATAAGAATTCTAGTAATTAATAAGATAAACTCATAAAAAATTTGAAATCTATATTCATACCCGCTCTATGAGATACTAATAACATATTAAATAATATTTAAATCAATAATTTAAATAAAGAAGAAAATTAGATTATTTAAGAAATTACTTTTTCTGTGATTAGTAATGCTAATCTCAATAATACTATAAAATATTATTATTAATTATTATCATATATACCGCGGATTACTTTACTAAAGATTTAATATTTTACAGGATCCTTTTATTTTTTATATTTTATTTATTTATAATACTAAGTTATTTATTACTAATAATATTAAAAGCCTTCTTTCAATTAAACCTATAAATAATATCTATTAATTAATTGATTAATTGATTTATTGATTTATACTCGCTTATATCAGCCCTACGGCCGAGTGGCAGATAACATTAATCTAACAGCCAGGCATTATACTACTAGAATAACTGGAAGAATTACCTATATCTAGAGCCATGCAATATTTATATATATAAAATACTTATAATTCTTTAAATGCTTTTATATTTATCTTTACAGATGGTTTTATAGATCAGAGAAGACTTTAATTTATATAAAAATATTTATTTATGTAAGATTCTATTGACTAGATAAACCTATTACTAGAAAGATATAAGATTTATTTAATTATATTAATTATTTTCAAATAGATATTTCTGTTGTACTATTTTTCTTTAAAATTAGTAGAGAAAATATTATTATTAAAATAAATATATAAGAGAATAAAATTATTAATTATGTTATAATCCTGCAGGGAGGTATTATTATTATTTTTTATTAATATTTTATCTAATAAGGCCCTGTATAAGCCTAAAGTGTAAATATAATAATATATTATATTATTTTATAAATTAAATTAATAAATTGAATATTAAGTATATATTTTATAATTATTTACAGAAAATCCTGATTTAAATACGTTTGTATATATATCTATATTATATATATATATATATAAATATAATATATTAAATTAACTATTCTTTTGCTTTATATAAATATTGAGTTCCTTTGTAATTTTAATAATATTGAAATAATTTATAAAAAGGATTTGTTTTAATTTATATTTATATTAAAGTAAAGTTTTATACCTGGTGTATATTATACAGAATAAATATCTTAAGTATAAATTTTAGAAAACTATTCTATATATATAAATTATATAGATCAATTACTCACTGACTTTTTATATTTTATTATTTTAGAATTGTAAAAGATATATAATATATTAAAAGCAGGATTAATTCATTAAAATTAATGTTATTTTATAATTAGGCAGTATTTTCAGTACTAATTTTAATGATATAATCAATATGTTTATTACCAGGGATCTTTTTGAAATCAAAAATTTATTATAAAAAGATTATTTAGCTGAAATAATAGAATCAGTTAATATATATAATAATATTAAATATTTCAGGTAGCATAGATATATTAGTATAAAAAATTAAAATTAAAATTATTAATTTAATTTATAAAATCTAATTCTTTAATAAGAATTAGGAATATATTGATATTGAAGTTTTTTAATACATGTTATATATATTATATTAAAGTTTATGGGACAGCTGACTGTATAAAATCTTATAATTATTATTATATTAATATTATTTTTATGACTACTACCATTTATATAAATTTAAATAAATATCATCTAAATGTTTTTTATTTTAAGTATATAATCTCTATATACAGTAGATTTTATTAAGAAAGAATTATTATAAAACTAATAATATTGTAATTAAATATGTATGCTGGATCCTTATTTAAGAATTAAATAAAATTTATATTGAATTTCTGTAAAAAATATATATCAGATCTTGTTTAAAAATTTTCTATAATTAATTATTAATTATATATATTATAAAGTATTTAATAAAATAATAATATTAGAATCTGCAGACAGCGTTCTTTAGTAATTTATTTAAAAATTAAATAAAACAATATAATATAAAGATAAATGTCAAGAACTGTGTGGGATATTATATAAAGAATTTCAATTATATTAGATATTGTTTTCTAGAAATATTTTATATTTTATATAAATTATATAAAGCAGCTGTATAAAAATTAACAAATTAAAATTATAATGTATATAAATTAAAAATATAAGATAAATATTCTCCATGTTAAGCTAGTAAAAAATATAATAAAAATATAATAATAAAATTATATTAATTACTTCAATCTGTAATTATTTTAATTAAGTTTTTTCTGATAAATCAGAATTAAACTAAGTATTAAAATAGTAGATTCTTTTTGTAAATCTAATCTAATATTCTTTAAATAAAGCAGTTAATTAAATTTTATAATATAAAAATCATAAAAAAATAATATGAATATTCCAAATAAATAATATAAGAATATATTATTTAATTCAATAAATTAGAGTGTATTTGATAAGTAAAAATTTAAATAAATATATTTATTTTTATTACTTAGCATATTTATATATATATTAAAATTAGAGATAATTATCTTAGATAATAAGACTTTAGATAAGAATATATATATTATTTATATATTTAATTAAAAAAGGTTTCTGTTATTATCCACTGAGTAAATTAATATTATAAAATAAATAAAATATAAAAAATAATAGAAAGCTCTGCAGGATGTTAATTATAATTTAATATTTTTAAAATGATTTTTAATATAGTAATAATCATATATTAGTTATTAAAAAAACTTAAAATTCAATTTATAAATACCAGAGAAATCTCCTGCTTTTGGAGATTATATAATAAATATAAATATAAAATATTATTATAAATTCTGGATATATTAAGGATTAGGAAAATTATAATAAAAGTTGTATTTTTTTTTAAATAGTATAGATCTTTTTCTAGATAAAATATAATATATATTAATAAAAGTATCTTTATTATTTTCTTATATATTTTTATTATATTTTTATAATAGAAACTTATAATATTCTATTAAATAGTTAAGATTTATAATAATAATAAATTTAAAAATCTTATTAATTATATTTAATATTATTATAAATAATAAATTTTTAGATTTATATAATTATTTTTATCTGGCTTGTGCAGTTTAATTATAATTAACATATAAAAATAAATAAAATAATATCTGTAATTAAACTATATGTTATATATTTTTAAAACTATTTATTTAATTTAGCATAATATTTATTACAGAATATAATTTAGAATATTATCTAGACTAGATATTTTCATGAAATATAATATAATATATAATGTTATAATTTTTTTATAGAGTAATCCGGAGTATATATAATAATAATAATAAATAATATTTGATAATATTATTTAAATTAATGATATTAGTTCTAAAAAAATAATTTATAATATAATCTGGTTTTCTTTTCCAGACTATTAATTAAAATATTATTTAATATCTTATTGGAATTTCATAAAATAATATAAATATAAATGTTAAAAATTCGCTGGTATAAGCCTATTTTATTATTAGAATATAGATTTATCCCTTTTCTTAATTTAATTATAATAAATAATCTTTTATTAATACTTTAATAATTATCTTATTTATTAGATATTAGATTATGCAGAATTGTTTTTTATTGTTATATATTGTGATAGAATAACCCAGCTATCAGGATAAAAGTCATCGGGATGACGTATTATAATGGTTATAAGAGTTGTAAGATTATTAATAAAGATTCTATATTTTTCTGACATCTATAAGGTGCTGATTTCTTTATAATAAATTACTGATTTCTTAAGAATTAATTTATCTCATAGATATAGGCTATCTTAATCATTATTAAATAAATATATAATATTTAATAATTAATTTCTTACTTAGTTAACAGGCTTTTTATTCTAATAAATTGATTTTATTATATTTTATTCTTTTTTAAATTATCTAAGGAAGATATTATCTATTAAAAATAATAAAAAAATATAAGTATCTAATAATTAAATTAATCCAGAGCTATTATTGAATATTATTTCTATTATTAAAAAAATTTAATAATTAGAAAAGTATATTTATTAATTAAAACAAGCTATTAATTTATGGCGAAAAATAATTTATTTTTTAAAAAAATAATTTTTTAAATAAAATATTCTTGAGATACTACTAGTTTTTTTTAAATTAGAAAAAAATAAGAAAGAGATTAAATTAAAAAATATTTTTTATTTTATTTTAAATTTTAATCTTTAAAAATATCAGAAATAAATTATTAATTCAAAATATATATTCAAGAATATATTTAAGAAATATTTATTAAAGAAATATAAGATTTTCATTATTATTAATTATATAGATACAGCGTGTAAGCAGGAATAATATTTTTTATAAATAATAAAAATTTAAAAAAAATAATTTTTTAAAAAATTATAGTCTTAGTTTAAAAATTAGATTTTTATATTAATTTAAAATATTATTATTTTTTAATTAGAAATTATGATTTAATTTAAATAGATTTACTAGTAATACAGCTAGAATTTAAAAAAGCTCTATATTTATTTTAATATTTTAAAATAATATTTTTTTATTAAATAGAAAAGAAAAGAGCTTTATTATATTTTATTAAATTATTACTAAATTTAAATTATTATATTTAAAAATATATTTTATATCTACCTGAGAAACAAGATAAAATAGTAATTATTATTATTTATTATTATAAATTATAAGAAAATAAAGAGAAATATAAGTTAAATAATAATTAATTTAATAATTATAAATTATGTAAATACTTCTAAGAGAATATTATAAATTAATAAAAAGATATTTTAAATTATAAAAAAATTCTCTTAGAAAGAATAGTAATTAATTATAATATTTTATATATAAAAATATCTAGTATTTTATAAACTAATATTTTATTAAAAATAAAAAAATTTAATTTATTAAAATTTACTAATCCTCATCAGATTCAGAGGAAAAAGTAGAGAAATTAAAATAAATTTTATAATTTTAATTTTTTTATTTATAATAGAGATTATATATTATTTTTATATTTTTATTTATATTTTAAACAGTTTCAAAATCTTCATGAATCTAGATATTATGTTAAAGTAGATATTATTAATTATTAATTTATTAAAATTTATAAATTTTATTATTTTCTAATTACTATACTTAAAATTAAAATTATTAATAAAATTATTATTTTTATTTATAATATATAAAAAATTTTTATTATTATTATTAATTTATAAGAAAGCACCTGTACTTTTAGATAATATTATATAAAAATTAATTAAAATTTTTAATTAAAAAGTAGTCTAGTATTATTTTTAATAATTATATTTTAAAATCTATATATTAATCTATCAGCCTGGAATTACTAATAATAATTTAATATATTATATATTTTATTTTTTTTATTATTAAATTTTTTAAAAATATTTAATTATTAAGAAAATCTTATAATTTATTATTAAATTTTAAGATAATCCCTGGTAAACTTAAATAATTTTAAAATATATTTTTTATAAATTTTTTTGATAATTATTTTTTTATAGTCCTGCAGACTATTTTATTAATATTAAATTTAATAAAATATTTTTTTATAATTTAATATATTCTTTATCTGAAACTGAACTCAAGATTCTATAAAAATACATTAAAAAATTTTAAAATTAAATTAAATTAAATTTTTAAAAAGCTTTACTGGTATTTCTATTTTTTTTATATTTAAAAAAATAATAATTTATATTTTTATATAGATTACAGAGATCTTAATAAGATTTTTATTAAAAATTATTATTTTTTATTTTTTATTTTAGAGATTTTTAATAAAATTTTAAAAAATATAGGATTATTCTGGATTTAATATTTATATTATATTAAATTTAAAAAATTTTAATAATTAAGCTAGTATAGAGACAGCTGACTAAATTATTTAAAAAAAATTATTTCAAAAAAATTTTATTTTTTAATTTATAATATTATAAATATATATTATAGAAGTTCTATATTTAAAATTATATAATTCTGAATTTTAAAAGATAATCTTATATTTACAGAATAAAGATCTAGAGATATAATAGTTAAAAATTATTATTTAATAAAAATAATTAAATTAAAAATATTAGACTATTAAGATAACTGGTTACATTTATTTTAAAAATTAATATTATATTTTATTTTTTAAGATATTATATTAAATATTTATTAAATTATATTATGATGACCTGTTGGCAGGATATTGTAAAAAAATTTAAATAAAAAAATTATTATATAAAAAATTCTACTGGAATAGATTATAATATAATATAATTAAATATATTTAAATTTATCTAATATATTAAAGAATTATTATTTTAAAATATTAATTATATAGCAGTCTTAAATTATTATTAATTTTATCTTATTTTTTATTAAATTAATAATAGATTTTATTACAGGACTGCCTTCTATTATTTAATATAAGAAAATTATTAATATTATTCTTATTATTATTAAGTAATTCTTAAAATATTATTTTTTTTATTATTTTATTTATAATAATTATACCAGACCTTGCAGAACTGTTTTATTAATAAATTAAATTAATTTTTAAATTTCTGAATAGAATTATATCTGATTAAAAATTAATTTTTATTAATAAATTTTAATTAAATTTAGTTTATAATAGCTATATAATCTTGAAGTTTTTACTAATATTTTATTTTTAAATTAATAATTAAATAAAATAGATAAACTAGATTCTTAAATATTATTTCTAATATTATTCTAGCTAATATAATATTAATTATTTATTTATTTTTCTAAATACTTAATTTATTTATAATAATATTAATAATATAATTATAAATTAATTATTTTATTATATTTTTTATAGCTTCTTGCTAAATTTTCATATTATAATTAAAAATAATTTTTAATAATAAAAGATTCCAGCTGTACAGGATAAAATTAAAAAATTTAAGAAAATAAAAAAATAGCTATGAAAAATATAATAAATAATTATAAAAAAATAAAAAAAATATTATAATAAGTACAGAAGATTATTTTTCTTGAAAAAAGATTTAATAAAGCTATTAATTTAAAATTTATTATTTAAAAAATTAAGAAAGCTAGCTCTAAAATTTATAAAAAATTTTTAAATTTTTAAATATATTAGATCTCAAGTATACTGTTTATATTTATTTAAGAAATATAAATAAATCTATAATATATTCTATATTTTTCTACTGGAATTATAGAATATTGATTAAAATTATAAAAAAATTATTTCTGATACTTAAGCTAGATAATAAGAATAAATAAAAAATTAAAAAAATTAAAGATTATTATCTGATTAAATAAAAAAAATAATTAAATAAATATAATTAATAAACTTTTAATAAAAATATAGGGAATGCATCTGAAGCTATAAAATAATAAAAAAAATAATATAAAAAGTACTATATATTAAGAAAATAAAAAATAATTATTAATAAATTATTTTATATTTTTAAAAAATAAGTTATAAAAATATTAACTTTTTAATATTTTTTATTAATTATATTATTATA
>BTWD01000202.1:0-15448 GCA_036986335.1 Aspergillus sp. AS01 | reverse complement strand
CGCCTAACCGTGGATTACGTTACTTAACTCCGATGCCTGTTGCTTACTGGCGATTTGCTCGGGGATCAGCGATCGGCTTGAGCCGACTTTTTGCATGGCAAGCTGCTAGTTCCCAGTGCTTTCGGCGGTTTGGAGCAGTATGCGCTTCCGAGTTCCGGGGCTTATTACACCGAACAAGATGCCGCTATTTACACTACTGGGTGGTATTCACCGGATATTCCGACTGGGACTCCGGTATCCATGGTTCACGTCACGATTTGGAAACCGATTGGGACGGACTGTAGATCATCCAGTGACCCGCCCATTGTTGAGTCACTTCTCATATGCAAACTATTCATATGATCCAACCCCTTCCAGCTCCGGAGCCAGGTATTGGGTAGGGGAGTTGATCGGATGTGTACGATGCGGGCTTCGAACACCGGGGCAAAAGCTCCGGACTCCCACCTTGAGCACAATTCAAGGTTTAAGAGCTTTATAGGATATCTAGAAGGTATGGAAGGGACTACCCTTGAGCACCATGATACAGCAGAGATTTGACCCTGACGATGGAAATGTCAGAATGTGACCGGGGAGCGCAAGAAAGAAGCAGCCTAGCGCTGGCGGAACAAAGTACAACCGCCTTGACAGTCCTACCGAGCTTTTAGACATAATGATCGGTCAGAAGAGCTCAAGAAAGAAACTGAACCCCCTTCTTCATTGTGGAACGTGGTTCCGGGCGTAGGTGATGGGAAAGTAAAGAAGGCACACATCTCGGCTTAACTTGGGAGGGGCGAGCGATCGTGCCGTTGCATGTGTGGTGATAAAACAATAAGCTATTTCCAGCATATGTGCATAATTGTAAGCTTTATATCTCCTGAGCTGTGCTTCTCCAAGCTCCGTATATAGTCCAAAATAAGTTCGGTAACATATGGGTATCGCAATTGAGCAGTTGAAAGCCGGTCTTTGCATTTTCCGCGTTTAACCGCAGCGACCACGGCCTCCACCCTCAGCGAGCGAGGAATTTTACTACACTGAAAGGACTTGGCATCAGTCGATAACGGTTGGGATTTTTTATAGGGCAAACATAAATGTATAGGTGCCAACGATGCTACGATCACAAATCTAACCATTGATGACTTATCACCTGGGGAGAGAAGACAGGGTTCAAATGCTGTCGCAATAGCACCCCATAACCGATACTCAATAGGACAACTAAGGTCTTGACTGTTTTACAAGTAGAAATGTGACTGCTCCCAACTACGCTGAATTATTAGTCCGCCTTCCCAAGCTAACATCGACCTGGACCATGCCTGTGCACGATTCAGTAGTACTACCTTCAAGCGGTCCTTCCTACGTAGCCTTTGATGTTAATAGGAGATCGATTGTATGACTAGTAGGGGGTGTTCCAGTTCTATTTAATGCTCGAATAGGAAGATACTGTCCCGGATTCGCTATCTCGTGTCTCAGGAGAGCACTCCAAGTCGGTTGATGGTAGCAGGAAACAGAGCACGGCCCCACAACAGAATTGTGACAATAGAGCCATTTGTAGTACATTCGATTTACATCATTGGTATTCTCAACCTCTTAGTGCATGATGTTAACTACAGATAAATTAACAATATAAGATGCTTAACCCGGTACAGCTGGTAATGACCTATTTCTAGGGACTTGGCGTGTCACGTGGATCGTTCAGGGACGCAGACCCACGCACCGTCAATGACAGCACAGGGTCTGCAATGCCCGCATAATGCAGATTGCAAGTGAATGCGTACGTATATAGAGTTTGATGTGATAAGGTGCGGGTCATCTCATGATACAGTTCACTTCTCCTGTTTCCTGGAAGGCTTATGGCCTGTCTCTCAATCTCTGATATGTTATATGGTTCTAGAACTTCTTCTCACCCGACTTGCCTATTTTGGTTACCGTGCCCCACTCTTTCGGATCTCCAGAGTTTAGAGACACAAACTAGATATCTACCCTAGGGACATGGAGTTTCCGCGTGCGATGGGTAGAAAAGGGTGGTCAACGCTGATTTCAGGCCTACTTACGCCGCCTTTCGAATGACCGTTCAGTCATCCCAAGGTCGCCTGCCTCCTATAACCAAGTTGGTCACCCATCACTCCGCTCATGTCCGCATCAACCGACGCCACCCCGGCATCCAATGTTCTTGGCACTATCGGCACCGTTTTCTGGTGTATCCAGCTTGTCCCCCAGATATGGTATAACTGGCGACGGAAGAAAACAGAAGGGCTGCCTCCCGCAATGGGGTTCTTGTGGGCTATTTGTACGGATCAATCCCCCCCTCCCCCGTGCTGATTTATTCATATATACATATCAGTGTAATAGTAATATCCGCCATTAGGAGCGTTAAAGACGGGACTGCCACTTTTAGTAATACTGACTGGATCTCTGTCAGGTGCTGTGCCCATGGGCGTGTATCTGATCCTACAGGTAAATAGTATCCCTCAATTTGCCGTTCAGGTACAGGTAATGGCTTGAGACGAGATGCTCACAACAATGACCGCCAGGAAGTCAATCTCCCGATGCAAATCCAGCCTCAGATTTTCGGGACTTTTTCGGCCATTATCTGGGCCCAGATTCTACATTATGACCAGTGAGACCTAATCATGCTTGGACACTAAGACTCCAAGTATCTAAGCTTACGCGGTATCTATGTTTGTATGCTGACATGAAGAACAGCAGTTACACCTCCCAAAAAGCCACATTCGCGTGTGTTGGTCTCCTAGCGATCATGGGTGGGGTCGAAGCCCTACTCATTTTGACACTAAGGGCATGATGGCTGGTCTACCTACTCATGGAAATATTGCATAACTAATTCGATCGTGGTCGCAGATCCCATACAATAAGGGCATCACCTGGCCGGATATCCTGGTGGGTGCGATAGCCACGGTACTTCTCGCTGGCGGCATGCTACCAATATACTTTGAATTGGGGAAAAGGCAAGGACGGGTGATCGGAATAAGTACGTGGTACTCATGTTCCCCGGGGGTGAAGGCGCGAATTCTCATCGACATAGATTGGGTCTTCTTATGCATCGACACGCTGGGAGGGCTGTTTTCAATTTTCGCCCTTGGTATGGCTGCCATACCTTACATTGTGCGACATGCTAACGGAGTCCAACAGTGGCACAAGGGTCATTCGATATCCTTGGCGGGGTTATGTATGTCGTCGTGTGAGTCCGTTGCTTGCCTCGCGGTATATGCTCAGAGTATCTGACCAGTGACCAGTGTGGTACTCGAGCTGGGAATTTACCTCAGCCACATCATTTGGCGCATTCGGTTCCGTAAGGCCCGAAAGGAAGCCAAGCTTTCGGGGAGAAATATGGAGGACGTTCTCCGAATGTCTGGCCCGGCGTAGTAGGCGACCTTAAAGAATAAGCATACGTCGCTCCGGTGCCAGCCTCATGAACTGGATCCACGTGAGGTCACTTTCTGGCAAGGCCCAGAACCGCTTCAAGAAGGACAAGACATTGCGTCGGTCCAATGTGCCGCTAACCTCCATAACCAGTTCAATATCGTGTGCGACCACTTCCTGTTTCTGCGGGCACCCACGGCACTCGGTGCCTGCAATGAAAAGCGGCCACACAAGGTCATGAGCGAATGAGTGCTTGTCAATGAGAAGGGCGAGATGGATACAGATGGAATCTCTCCAAGACTGGCATATCATATCTAGAGAACCATTCCTGGCGAGGACGTGGTGGACATAAATTAGGCCGGCGTAGTAAAGGATCCACACCAGGTGCTGGAAACTGAGACAGGCCTGGTCGGTTTGCCAGCAAAGTATAAGGCTGAGCTCAAGCATGCGGGCCTTGGCGGCTTCCAAATCTCCTGTCATCGTGTCAAGCAATGGAAAATCCATCCCATAGTCATCACTGGATTGCAAGCGCTCCACATGTGTCGCTCGACTGATTATGTCGACAAAGTCGCTAGATATAGCATTCGAATCAGTCAGCGGAATAGCCTCGTACTCCCCAAGGGCATCGAAAGTGGTGAGGCTAGCAAAAACACTTGCGTAGTACTGCTCGTAGTCTAGAAAGACATCGATCTCGTCCGTGCCTCCGGCGTCCATCAGTGTGTGTTCTTTCCATCAGCATATCACGCGTGCGGCCTCCAAGTGCATCCGCCACTTAGCCGATGCAGCGCCGAGGAGTTCGACGTTATAGATGATGAGCGTGGCGGCCAGTGCGCACTGGGCCTGATTGGAGGAAGAGCCTTCCTGCCTCATGTGGCGATGAAGCTGAGCCACCGAAGCCAAGGCCTGATCCCGGTAGCATACAGAGACGACCTGCAGCTGCTGACGACGCGGATGGTCGTTCGGGTAACGCGCAGCAAGATCTTCCGACGAAAGTGCAAGCATGGCATGAAGGACAGTCGGCGATGCCCCCGCCAGTGGAATGATGACCTGTCTTCAGGGGTTCGTCCGGCCATCCACCCAAGCCAGCTTGGCAGACCCAATCTGATGGTAGTGATACATGAGTTCGGAGGTTACAGCATCAGGGTAGTGGGCAATAGTCGGGGAGCATGGTAGAGGTAGCTGCCTGCCCGCCAGTCTACCTCTGCTAGCCACTCCTTGGCCCCATCGGAGGATGAGACCGTATCCCGGACATGGGAATCCTCGTGTGGTGCATTTCCGGCATGCTGGGACCAATCTGTCGCATTTGATGCGACGGGTACGGCACTTGGGACAGTCTTGGTTCTGGTTAATATCCCTGAAGGATTGGCCGAGAAGAAAGGGAGGGGATGTTGGGGTATGCATACGCACCTTTATCTGCAGATATGCTCGCACGTCGGGGCGTGGACATTGGAGGCGCCAATGACGTTGCAGTTGATAAAGGTCTTCCTTTGATCCAGGAGTTCTTGCCAAGGCTGATGCCCAACTGGACTCTCTTAAACAGTGGGCGAAGGAGTGGTACTAACAAATGCATAATCCTATTACTAATATTCATCTGCATAACTAGCATAGTTCCCGCCCCGACCAGGCCACCCATGATTGACTGTTGATATTTTCCTTCAGTATGACTCTTACCCATTGGTAACAGTAAGAAGAAGGGGAAGTCCTGCCTAGATGTTTGTAGCATTAATATCCGGGAATATAATTCAATGAGAACTCAATTGAAATTTAATAAGAAGAAATAGAGACAGAGAGAAAAAAGTTTAGAATGAAGTATAGTGCAGGTTTTACTTCTTCGTTTATATATACATATCCTGCACAATATATATGTACGCAAATGGCTTGTTAATTAGTAGTAGTATCACCTATTTTACCTGGAACAGAAGAAAATAGAAACAGTGCTTAGAGTTCTAATAGTATACAGAAGAGAATTACAATATCAAAATAAAAGGATCTGTGAACAATGTCTGCTAATCAAGACTAGAAGTAAAGTGGGATCTTTGGCTTCGCTACATGAAATTTCCACTAGTATGTACATGCCTGCCACGTGGTCACTCGACTAGAAATAAATCTCAGTATAGAACATCCAATTCTTAGACGTTGATGTAATATTTACATCTTTACATCGTTTTCTACATGTGAGCGAAGCGGGCGCAGACTACGGAGAACTACATCGCCAAATCAGTTATGTTGCGTTGGCTTCCTAAGAACATCCCATAGTTCAGCACAGTAAGGAAAACAGCCTTAAGAGTACATGATTGTTGAGGAGTGTCATAGTATGACAGAAATCGTTGAAGATGCTGCTAGGACTGGGTACTTGATAATAAACTATATACTCTGGCCCTATGACTTTTAAACGTTCGCCCGCATCTTGAAACAAACATGGCAAAAAATTGAAACACGCAAATGACCTGCACAATCTATCCTTTCCGCTTTAGGGCCACACTCCCTTTCATTCGGGGTTTCTGTCTGTTGGCTCTTTCTCTTGCCACAAGAAGGGCATTTTCATCTAACAGGCTCCGTAGATCTTTTCCAACTTGATCTGATTCCACTCATACGCCGTCATATGGGGATACTTGGCCGGATTGGTCTCGGACACAAACTGCCCGAACGGGTAGATGGAGTTATCGCGAGCCACCTTGGCAAAGTACGTAACGGACATGCGTTCCTTCAGCTGTCCTTCCTCTCGCTCCCGCGCAGAGATAGGCAGCGTCACGCGATGGCTGACCGAAGTGAGGTAATCATTCGTTAGCCGCTGCAGGCTATCCCCAATATTGACGAGCATGACATGCTTGTTTTCGCACTCCACGGGGAAGTAGGTGCCCAAGTTGGACTGGTCCTCAACTTCCAGTCCTCCAACGGAGTCTTGGAAGAGCAAGGTGACTGTCCCAAAGTCCGTATGCTCAGAAATGCGGCTCATGTGGCCGGATCGCAGATCACGGATATCAACCGCGGGGTAATAATTCAAGCGCATTTCGCTGACATTGGGCATACAGTGTTTGATAACCTCGAATGGCTGGTCTTTGGTGCTCAGGGCCATCTCCAGCGCCTTCAGAATGTTCAAATGAGCCACGTGAAGAAGCTCGTAGAAAATCTCGAAGAAAGAGCGGAAGCCTGGTGCCTCACTCTCATCCGGCCATATGTTGTTGTACATCGGGTCTTCGGGATTTCCGATGTCAAACGACTCCTGTTACCGAATCGGCGGGTCAGCAAACCAAGACGGATGAAAATTGATGATGAAGATCTATACTACCTACCTTAACATCAAAGACCTCCTTGTGCTCCTTACAGACCCCTTTCTCGAAATCCTTGATCGCCGAGCTCTTCTCTTGACCGAGGCTCACCCATCCGCGGTTGGGGTTGGCACAGGGTGGATGAGGATACTTCTTCTTGATGTCCTGGGGCAGTTCGAAAAAGGAACGGTTCTTTTTTGCTCACAGTTCTATCAGTCCACCTCCTCCAGTGAGTAACCCAAACTAATCAAAGGGCTTTCTTACCCATTCGAATGCCTTGTCGATGGCAGCATTAGGGACGCCGTGATTGATCAGCTTAACAAACCCCTGGCTCGCAAAGCATTGCAATAAGTCGCGAGAAAACTGGGCTCGTTCTTCCTCACTTCCGAGGAAAAACTTTGCCATGTCCAGCGTAACAACAGTTCCAGCAGCCATGATTTAGGTCGGTTATGGGTTGATGTTGAAGGTCTCGGAGAAATCGTGGGAAGTTGAGTTGGAGATGTCCTCAAAGACTGGAACTTGGTCCACAACACAGGGCATTTTAAGCATCGACTGTGTAACGCAACAAACACATTGACTATGGGAGCTGAACTGACATCCTAGATCTCCACACACTCAGCGCCGTAGGGTGCGTGGCTTTCGTAGTGGAACTGCATACCGCGGAAGCTTCCGACAGTCATCCTCTGGCTGAAGATGCGTTGTTTTTCTTGCTGGAATGTAAGAAGTCAGGATAGACATTTGGCTTTCCTTTCCTGGTGTTTTGAACGCGCAACACTGACTTCACCAGGGCTGATTGTTCTTGCTTAATGCCCTAGGGCTGATCAAAGCACCTCCTCCTGACCAGAAACATATGTCAAGGCACAGCCACCTCCTCCCCCCATAAGCTGGGGGGGTACCAAATGATCAGCAAAGCATTAGCATTACTTCAGCTAGCCGCAAAATGCTCGGAGGCAGCATATAGCCGACAGTACGTTGTACGACGATCTTGGTATGCATCTGCACCTCTCGGAGGCCTCCGAGAGGTGCTGCCGCTATAATATCGATGTCCGGCAGCTTGCGTGATGTCGTCTGCATATTCGTTTGCCAACTCACTTCTTAATTCTGATCACAGCATATGGCAGTACAGTTTCACCATAACTAGCTAGTTCTCCCCTACATCCTACACCTGTTGGCACAATTATACCGATGGAAGCCAGTATCCTGCCCAGCGTCCCTGCGTGTGCAGGCATCGCCCTGGTGGCCTTGTTCCTGTACCATTTCATTATCTACCCTAGCTTTCTTTCTCCACTAGCGAAGATCCCTAACGCTCACCCATTGGCTCCTTACACGTCCCTGTGGATCTTGTGGGCGAGGTATCGGATTCGTGAAAATAACACGGTTCTTCAAGCACATCAGCAGCATGGCGAGGTCGTCCGTTTGGCGCCGAACGAGGTCAGCATTAATTGTGTGAACGATGGCATCAAGACAGTGTACGGGAAGGGTTTCGAGAAGCCGCCATTCTATACCGTCTTCGTGAACTATGGGTTCGTTGACTTGCTGTCCTACTATCGTCGCGCTGCTAACTGATTCTTCTCCGCAGAGCGTTGAATATGTTCTCCTCCCTACACTCCCCTGAACATGCGATGCGAAAGAAGCGTATCTCGAACATCTATTCCAAATCGTTTTTACAAGCCTCACCCGACGCGACAGCCATAATTCAGGAGGTAGTGCAACGTCGACTTCTCCCGCAGTTCGCCAACCATGCCAACGCCAAGGAGCCAATGGATATTTATCCCATTTACAAAGCAACCGCCATGGATCTGACTACTTCATACTTCTTCGGTCTGTCGGCCGGCACCCAGTTTGTGACTGACCTGACAGCTGCCGCCCGTTGGCAAAACCTGTATTTGGACGACCAACACCCGGTGTCACTATTCTGGCTGCAGGAGTTGCCCGGTCTCACAGCGTGGCTCGAGAAACTTGGAATCTCCCCTGTTCCTCGGGCACGACATCTTGCACATGATCAGATCGCTGCTTGGTGTCTCAACATGAGTGATGGCGCAGAAATCATGCTAGCCAAAAAGGCAGGCGGGTCCTCCTTGGAGCCGGGCCACCTTCCGGTAGTATACGAGAGACTCCGTCAGAGCACCGAGAAAGAGGGCGTGTCTACCACACCCAGTATCACCCAGAATCCCATGATCGGCGACGATGTCTCTGCCGCCGGCATGAACGGAAATGCAGCACAGACTCTCCGGACACCGCGGTCCCCGCAACAATTGCAGGTTACCAGCGAGTTGCTAGATCAACTTATTGCTAACAATGGCACCGTGGCAACGACGCTGCTGTATGTGACGTGGCAGCTGTCGCAGAATTCGGTGGCATTGGCGCGTCTTCAGGATGAGTTGCGCAGCAAGCTGGGTCCCGAAGCCTTTGCATGGTCAGCCTCGAATGCGGGGGATGACACGCTGCCCAAGGCAAAGGATGTAGACGAGCTGCCTTACTTGAACGCAGTCATTATGGAGACCCTGCGACTGCACGCCCCGGTGGCTGGCAGTCAGCCACGGATTACGCCGGCGAATAACCAAACCACGCTGGGTCCGTATGAAAACATACCCGGAGGAGTACGCGTAAGTGCGGCTGCGTGGAGCCTGCACCGCAATCCCGCAGTATTCCCGCGCCCAGATGAATGGCATCCAGAGCGTTGGCTGTCAGAAACGCTGGAGGGCGCTGATAAGAAGGAGCGCTGGTTCTGGGCATTCTCCAGCGGGTCGCGCATGTGTATTGGGAGTAATTTGGCATTGTACTGTATGTGTTGTCCCTGCCTTTACCGCTGTTTCCTTGGCTAACTCTTCTGCTTTAGTGTTGAAATATGTGGTGGCAGCTATCTACGCCAACTTCCGCACACATATTGTAAATGACGAGGGAATTCAGCAGGAGGACGGCTTCATTTCGGGACCAAGGGGGAATCAGCTAACGGTTGCCTTTGAGAGCGTAAAATTTAACTGAACAGTGTGACCCTGGACTGTTTATTTGAATATGATGCCTCGATCTG
Organism: Aspergillus sp. AS01; assembly: GCA_036986335.1. Lineage (NCBI taxonomy): Eukaryota > Fungi > Ascomycota > Eurotiomycetes > Eurotiales > Aspergillaceae > Aspergillus > Aspergillus sp. AS01. The sequence continues at coordinate 5,794 of BTWD01000202.1, read as the reverse complement.
TTCTGATTCAGTATGATTTCAAGGCATAGGAAGAATAGTATGTGTGTATTCAATCTAGCTGATCTCAAAAAGGATCGTTTCGTGGTTGGAAGAGGTGGTGGTCGGGGACCACGCAGGAGAAGAGGCGAAGGATCAGCCAACCCTAACTGGAGTGAATACCTCAAAATAAGATGTCTTTCTAGAGTTGATGACGGTAGGTACCTATGAGTTGCATAAATTAGGCCCATTGAAGCCATAGCGACATATCCCAAAGAAGTGCACAAGGAAACCATTTACTCGGAATTCACCCAAGCACTCAACGAATCCGACCAGATTTCCAACTTGCCAATTCTACCCTGTGCATCGAACCCCCCAAACAAGAATACAAATGTCTCCACCCACTTCTTCCCAGTTGCGATGCTTCCCACTGTGGAGGTCAGTTTGACCATGACAGCATCGTCACTTCCATTTGATGCTGAGACCAAGAACTGGTCGGGCGGCGACGTCGGCTCTCGGTTGTCTGGCTCGAAGAAAAGCGTCTGTCCAAGAACGTCGAAGTAGGCATCACAGGTGGTATCTTCCTCAGACGACGGTGCAGATGAAGATCGTCTTCCAGTCCAGGACCGTCCCAGGTAGGGAAGTCGGGATCGCGCCCAGCCGGGACCGTACTCGTAGATTTCAGGATTGCTGGTGAAGCGAGTGTCGAGGATGGTAGTAGGGTGGGTTCCGTTAGCGAAGTCGGCGCAGAATGCTTCAACGACTGTGCGGATGTTCATGGTTGTGACTATGTTCTTCACTGAAAGTCCAGTAATCGGTACTTAGATTGGAATGTGAAGTAGGAATGTATAACGAGAGCTAGGATTGAGGGTAACTAGTGTCGGGAGCTTTTCCTACGCGACATTCAAGATCTATGGGAAGTAGGTGGTAATATTTATATCTTTCTACTTCACACTACTGCCGGAGACCCCTCCGAACTATGCATAAGCGGCAGCCAATTATCTAGCTCCGCTCAAATCCCACCAATGGTTTCACACTTTTGATCAAGATGGGTTTGGCCATCAGCTCCTCAGCGCGAAAGGTAGCATGCATGGCTTGGAAGTCGGGCAGTTCAGCATGGAGATCATATGCCTCTTTGTTCACGTATCTAGTAATGTCAGCATGGGTGCGACCGGGTCACTCGATGTGAAGAGATGGAGAGAATCCTACTTCTCGACCAAAACCAGCTCCTCTTGGCCGGTCTCCCGGTCAAAGTCCTTGTACAAGTGGAAGCTCAAAACCCCGGGTTCATTCTTCTTGACACATGCGGTGAGTTTGGTGAGGAGCTCAGCCACCTACGTTCAAGATTAAGTCAGTAAGTCGGGAAGACATAGGGTATCAGACCAAATGCCGGCAGACACCGTGAAGGGTAACGCACTCGGTCCAACTTGCCCGGCTTAGGGGTAAGGACGGCGACAATGTCGCATTCTTCGCCAAACTGAGTGTTGGTCATGGTGGTGGTAGATTTGCAAGGGATGGATAGATGGAAATAGTTATTTTGGGAGGGAATTGTGTTGAGATGATGCTTTCCACATTTCAGACAATACTTTATAAGTGTTGGTTGTTCGGTACCTCTGCGGTCTAGACTACCTTCCCCTACTACGGAAAAGACCGAACTCCTTTCTCTTACTCCCTTGCCGTGGTTAATGAGAGGATCGGCACTGTGTTCAGATTCGGCCCCACTCCGAGCCCTGCAGATGCTAAGCAATTCAGTGTGTGGGGATGATCTTCGCCATCCGTGTCAGACCGAGATGTGCAGCACGGACACAGCATTCTTCACCGTGTCTCTTAGTCAGGGCAATCCCTTGCGGAGCGTGGTATGTTGAAAGCTGCACAAGTAGTATTCTTTAGTAACAGAAATAATAGCAAGTGGCAATAATACGTAGGTGTTTGTTTTAATATATCATAATATTATGGTCTTTTGTATCTGCCGGCAATCGCGTCTATGCTCGCCCGTCCGCCCGCCCCGGTCGCCATCCGTGGTGTGAGTAGTAGGTACCATAGAAAAGAACATCCCTCTGGAAATGCGTAATGTACGTCATTACAATATACATCATAGTTATACGAATAGATATACAAAAACCTCAACTTGATGATAATATCATTGACTGTATACGTAACTACCCTACTTCGTGACGGCCCTTAAGAGTCGGGTGGAAAGGGCCTAAGGAGCAAACGTACAAGGTAAGTAATTATATATGGGGTTTTTTGCCGAATGAGCTGGAAGGCAGACGTTCCATCTCCAAAAGCGCACCAAGGGAGAGACCGCAACATACTTCACCTCAGCTTATAGCTAGTTCTCTGTTGAACGTAGTACTGTTGTATTCCGAGACATTTTGACTTGAGTTCCGAGATAGTAGTTTATTGTCTGAAGTATCTAATATCAAGTGTGACAGAGTGTTTCATGACATTAGCCTTTATGCTTATGTTCAAAAGAAAAATCACAAGCTTGGAGAAATCCCTTGAGTGACTGATAAGGTTATTGTTCTCCGAAACTTCTTGAGTTTTTTAAGCTCTAAGATACGAAGCATTTGGAACTACCTGGCGGATATTGCTACTGCAGGCTCCGAATATCTTGCCCGTATATATCACCATCTTCATAATGAACCAGGATAACTGTGGAAAGCAAACCAACTGCCTGCAATGACCTAAGGAGGTAAGATTTATAAGTGATATACATTTTGAGTTAGACAATAAATAATGGATTGTAGGCTTGTATGAAATAGTTAAGCTGTTAGCTCCCTACAAATCATGGAAACATTTGCTGTCAGAATAGCTGAAGTAGATCTAAAATATAATTCTGAGAATGCATAATTAAAAAAGTACCACACTTATCAATACATACTATGGATGATAGTAACATTTGATTGTATGTTTGTTTTGTTATAATATATATGTAGCTATATCGCAGATACTTTCTTGTTGTTGGGTTTCTCAAATACTCATCTAATGATATACAACCACCTGGAGAATAGGGTTTTATATTTTCAACACCTTACAAAACTGTATGCCAAGGTGTACCAAAGTTTGATAAAACCTTCCTAAGAGTGCGAGGTAGACAATATCTATATAAATACTCTAAGAGGGTTCTATTTCTTCCAATACAAGACCTTTCCATCATGATCTAATACATAGAATTAATGTTCTTGGGGTGAAGTTATGATTGGCATATGCGAGTCAATCACAGCTGATAATCAGAATGGACGAGTCCTGTCATAGTTATTGCAGGTCATTCCCATCCCGTCCATTTACTCCAATGTCTGTCTCCTGCTTCGGCATCAACTCCGTGTCTCCCGAGCCTCCCGAGCCTCCCGAGCCCCCCTCCTTCTCATCCACAGTCACTTCACTCTTTGCGGGCTTGATCTTCACAAAGAGCACCATGATTATCAGTCCCAACCCGGCCAGCCCCACCGCCATCCAGAGTGCGGCCTGGTATCTCGCGCGCAAGTCTCCTTGGACCTGCGCCGAGGTAAAGTCACCCCACCCCAGCCAGAAACTGATGCCCAGGAATAGAACGCTGTTGGCGACGGCAGCAGCCAGCCCTTGTTGTCGCTCGGGAAGAGAGGTGGTCACAAAGATATTGGTGACATTGTAGGTGACGTCCATGCCCAAGGTGCCGCAGATCATGGCCGGGAACACATAAGGCCAATAGCTAGCCCCGAGCGGCATGATGGCGAACAGCAGTGGTGCCATTAGCCATCCAATCCCGGAGATTACCAGAAGAACCGTACCAGGAAGAACATGCAGGAATAAGCCCCCAATCAGACTGAAGAAGATGCCACCCAGCGCAAAAGGTACAAAGTACGCCACCACCAGCAGCGGCGAGGCATGCATGATGTTCTCCATGTACTCCACACAGTACAGCAGCCAGATGCCAAACACGCCGTAGAAACAGAACAGGCCGAGAAGGAGGGACGATAACTGGGGGATGCGGAAGAGACTAAGAGGAAGCAGCGGCTCCTTAGCCACCCAACCTTCGACGTACAGTGCAGCCAGCAGCAGAAAAAAGCCCACAATCAACGTGACATATACGTAGGGAGTGCGCCAGCCGTCGGGTGCATGACCGCAATCGTTGATAGCAAAAAATATCAGCACAAGACTGCAGAAGAAAAGACCGGCGCCAGCCCAATCGATGGGCATGTCAGGATGCGGAGGCTTGCGGCGGATGCTGGCGGGGACAGAGAGCACAGCTGCAATCAGGGCAAGGAAGAGCAGCATTGTCCCGATCCAGAAGTACCAGCGCCAGTCAAGGAATTGCCCGGTCATGCCGGACACGAAAATCCCAGCAACAAAACCGATGGGAGCGCAGGCGCCGTAGATGCTGAATACTAAGTTTTTCCGCCATCCCGGGCGATAGGTAGTGCCCAAGAGCATGATCCCTGCCGAGAGAAAGGCAGCAGGGCCAAAGCCCTGTAGCGCCCGACAGAAATACATCATAAGGGCATTCTTCGCGAAACCGGCCACAAGCGACCAGACAAGATGCCAGGCCAAGCCTCCCGCGAAGACCACAAACCCTCCATAGCGATCAGCCAGACGGCCAAAGAAGAGCAACGAGCCACCCGCTGTCAGGGCAAAAGCACTCGACGGCCAGCTAGATGAGGCTTCCGGAATGTCCAGTCCCTCGGCCAAAGAGGGCAACAGAACATTGAAACCGGAGATAAAATATTCCTGATGAAGGTTAGCCCAGAGGTCCGCCCAAGACGGCTGTCTACACCGACTAAACAGGGGATATTGTAATGAGCTTACTGCCATAATTTGCGAGAGCACGAGGGAGAAGCAAAACCCAAGTTCCGATAGCAAATTGGGGAAGATGGCCGGCCTCATGCGACCAAGTCGCTCCAACTCGGCTTCCGAGTATATGTCGCCCATCCTAGCTATGTGGTACGGGGGATAACCCGTGAAAACGTAACAATAAGGAAAAGGCCGGGTTGTACAGCCACCGTGACCAAAGAGACTGACTTCGGGAGACTAGTTGCGAAGCATCGAAGAAGTCCAAAGAACCAAAGCAAACCGGAGATGGAGGAAGGATGGAGGAAGAGCAAGAGGCGGAAGGAGGAGAGCGCATTCACGAGGGCGATCAAGCAAGGGAGGGTGCCGGGAGTCGATTTGTAAACGGGACCCTCCTAGTGTCTCCGAAAGGTGCAGGAGGCAGATGCACACCCCGGGGGCCTCCGACCATTAATTGGTCGGTGGGCGATCTATGACGGCCCCGTGCATGCAAGGGCGTCATCGGGCGGGCCGAGTATGGAGGCCCTTCAGGCTGGAGACGCATTCGGAGAGGGCGAGGTATGTCGCTATAAAGCGATTGGCCAAACCACCCAAACCCTACGCGTCCCTCCCTCCCCACCTGTTCTCCAATTACCACCCTACACATTGTTGTTGTTGTCACCCACCAAAATACTTTGGTCCCAATAATGCGTTACTCTCTGTGGTGCTCCATTTTTGGGGGTCTTGTTGGAGGCGCCTCCGCCACCCAAGCATCTCCGGCTCACGTGCAGGAGCTCAAGGAACGTTGGGGTGAGGATGTAAGTTAAAGGCCATCGAGGCACAATTCCAAGCCAAATTGTGATCGACGGAGATGAGCTTAATTTTGTTTATTAATAAAACCTTTGTTTAGTGGGCATTTTCTGGCATTACTACTTTCGGGCACTTGGAGCATGTCCATTGTCTCACCAATCCCGACACGCCATTTGACATAGGGATCATTGGCACGCCATTCGACACGGCCGTGAGCTATCGACCTGGTAAATTCTGCCCTTGTTGTATGAAGTCACTATTA
>BTWD01000201.1:0-15475 GCA_036986335.1 Aspergillus sp. AS01 | reverse complement strand
TGCTTTCGTTGCTGTAGAACGCTCCTCAAGAGAAAATATATCAGGAAGAAACATAGTAAGGTATAGTAAAGGTGACTACATGTCAAAGAGGCAAGCAAAACGTATTTGAGCTTGTCGAATGTTAAAAAATTGTGGGTGTCATCCAGACTAGCATGGTAAGACAAGTCTAGTTATGGCAATCGACCACACGCCTTTCAAAGAAGCTAAACGAAAGTGAGTGATGGGGATATCACAGTTGTTCAAATTCAATGCCTAACAGTCCATTAAATCTTTAATGTACATAATCAAGCATCCAGCTCCTTGATAAAGTGCTTCACCAAATGCTGCACAGTCGGGCACTTCCAAATTAACGTTGGCCCGACTGGCACTTTGAGCGTCTGTTGCAGGGTCATTCGGAAATTGACCGTCATCACTGAATCCATCCCCATCTCCGCCAATGCCACAGTATCGTCGATCTCGTCCTCCTTGACCGACAACGTCTTCGACACACATCCATAAATGACATCCCGAAGATGTTGCTCTAACTCCTTTCCAGTCAGCTTCACGTCCTGACTGCCCGAGGGCTGCTCTCCAATATTCACGGCCCCCGCCTTCCTTGTGGCGATGTCCGTAAGAATAGGATGGGGCAAGGGCTCCCCGCCTTCTAACACTCTCGCCCGCACAATGACTGCATGATCAGTCTTCACTTCACCACCACTGGATGCCAGCGCACTCCAGGCCCGGAATGCCTCGTCGGGTGTGATGTCGGTGATTCCGCGCGCATAGAGCTCCGCTTCCATCGCGCCGTTGGCGGACTGCCCCATGCCCATTCCACGCCATGTGGTCCAGAGTAGTGAGATGGCATTATCACCCTGGGCTCTGCGCGACCGGGCGAGGCCATCGAGAAAGGCGTTTCCGCTGGCGTACGATGCTTGCCCGGGAAATCCGAGTAGCTGACCGCATGAGGAGAACAGGACAAAGAAGTCTAGGGAAGCTGGAGGAAAGACATCATGTAGATTGAGCGCACCTTTGATCTTAGGCGCTAGCACAGACTTCAGGACGTCTGGGGTCACTTGCTCAACAAGCTGGTCACTGACAATTCCAGCGGCATGGATAACACCAGCCACGGGAGGAAGGTTCAGAGTCTCCAGGGTAGACCGAAGTTCGGAGGGGGCCTTGGGCAGAGAGATGTCGATGGGAAGGCAGTGGACAGTGGCTCCGAGGCGCTCGAGGTCCAGAATGCTTTGAATGGTCGGATTATTCAGATGCGTGGACGCCCATGTGCTGCGCGGAGGAAGAGAGCGACGAGACAGTAGATAGAGCCGCCGAGCGCCTTGAGTAACCATCCAATGGGCAACTGACAGTCCAAGAGCACCCAGCCCGCCGGTGATGAGATAGGTGGAGGCATGGGAGAAGGAGAGAGGCGTAAAGGAGGAAGAAGCAGATGGAAGCGGCCGAAGACGGGCAATGCGTGGGACGCCATCTTTAATCTTGACTACGTCGGCATTCCGAACGTAGCGCATGGCCATAAGTGGGAGAGAAACAGTGTCTTCGATCTCAATGAAACTACCCCAGATGTCAGGGTGTTCAGCCTGAATGATTCGGCTTAGACCGGAGAGAGCGCTGTGACCAAGTTCGGTTCCTGCAGTGAGGACAAAGACACGCGTAGTTGAAGAAGCAGCCGCAGTGATAGTCTGCACGACGGAAACAAGGTCATTACAGGACCTGGTTGCTGTATCGAAGACATCTATCATGGTCTGTGGCAGATAGACCACCGCGAGAGAGGAATGACCGGTCAAGGGTAGGTCCGACGCGGCCTCGTGGACAGAGGAGGAGATGGCCAGCGCGTCAAGCTGGCTCTGATATCGTTCCAGCCGCGGATCGGTGGCATCTGGCGTTACAAAGCCGATGTGACTGAACTCTAGAGGGTCCTCGACAAGTGCTGCCGGCGGCCATTGAATGTGATGGACTAGACCTGCAGTGCTCTTTCGTGAGAAGCTCTCGCCCTCCAAACCGGCAAATGACATGCCTTCGATCTCCATCAAAACCGTGCCATCCTCGCCAGCAAGGGTCACATCAGCCGTGCACTCGCTGGTGGATGCGGCTTTCGCGCAGTGGATGTAGACTACTCGCGGGATGGGAACCTCGCGGACGGCCACGACACGACGCACTGACGTGGGCATGCGTAGAAGAGGCTCGCGGTGCCAAAGGGTAGAGGAGATGGAGGTCGCGGCATCCATGAGCGAGGTCAGGAAGTCATTCATCCCTCCCATATTATCCGGATTTGCGTCTACCCGTGCCAGCATCTCGTCGTCGCTGGCGACGTGATGGGTCACTTGCCACGGAAAGCCCATGGCAGATACGCCTACGGAGGCCAGGTAGTCGATGGAGAAGCTGTCTGCCACCTTTTGAGGCAATCTCTTGCTCAGTTCTGACAGGTCCATATGATTTCGACTAGGCGCCATGTCCGCTGCTCCCACTGCAGCCGTGGTGTTCACCAACCAGGACCCATCCTCTTGGCTGCTCGACTCCTCCAGGCACGAAGTGATGGTAATGTTGCCCGTATTGTGCCGAATCTGGACCTTGCGAGCCGGCGACACCACAACCGGGACTTGAAGCGACACCTGCTCTATACACCGGGGCGTCAGAGCCTGCAGGAATGTGCGCAGCAACACCGCCGCTGGCACGATCTCGGAACCATGGAGCGGGTGGTGACCTGGAAATGGCCGGTTCTCCTCTTCTAAACGGGTCTGATACAGCACCTCATCTGTGCCCCAAAGGGCGATGCGTTTCCCCAAAAGGTTGTTAGCAGCCGGGTTGTGGGTGGTTTCGAGTTGGGAGGATGCCACCGTTTGGCTCACGGCTCGATAGAATGGTTGGTGGTGCCAGAGAGTACCAGGTACGCTCGAGCTCCAAGGCGCATTGGGGTCCAACTCACTGAACCGGATGGGACAACCGAAGCAATGCAGTCGACCTGTCGCGGCCAAAATGCTCTTTAGCGCAGGCTGGCGGCGTACCATGGTAGGAGTGACGAGAACGGGATCCTCGGTACATTCCCCCATAGTTTCCACGACGGAGTGTGTCACGATGGGGTGACTAGACACTTCCACCAGGGCACGGAAGCCATCCTGTGCAATGGCGGCGACGGCAGACTGCAGCCGAACGGGCTGGATCATGTTGGTCACCCAGTACTGGGCATCGCGCAAAACCTCGGAACGGGGGTCGGGCTGCGAGGTCGAAAAGAGCGTCCGGCTGGGCACACGGGGATGAAGCTCTCCCCGCAGCGACTCGTAAAGTGGCCCGGCCAATCTCTCGAGCATTGGTGTATGAAAGGGCACGTCTGAGGCAACCATACGCACCTCAATTCCCTCTTCGCGCCACTGGTCCGAGAGTTGCTTAACGGCGTCCACCTCACCAGACAAAACACACGCGCTGGGAGAGGTTTCAATGGCTACCCACACTCCTGGTTGCCTGCCAATACGGGTACGAGCCTCCTCTGTGGACAGTCGCACTAGAGCCATGGCGCCTTGTCCCATGAGCTCGCGATATAGCCGCGCCCGACGGCACACGATGAGAGCCCCTTCGCGCCAAGTCAAAGCGCCGGACACGACGGCTGCGGCGGCCTCGCCTAAGGAGTGGCCCACGACGGCACTGGGGGGTCCTGACTCAATCTCTAGGACGGCTGCAATGCCAAGATGCATCAAAAACGTCATGACCTGCACCATATCGGAGCGATCGGGGCATCCCTTTTGCAGGGTTTCGATGGCGGAGAATCCTACCTCATCCTTGATGATGGGCTCTAGGTTGCGGACCACTTCCTCGAATGCCGGGCTCGATTCAAATAACTCTCGGCCCATGTCTGGCCACTGCGCACCATGGCCAGAAAAGATCCACACCGGGCCCTTAAGGGCCTTAGCATCTATCTTGTCCTTGATCGCCCATCGATTCGGTGCCTCCTTGCTGACATCATCGAGCGCGGCAATGGCATCAGGGACGGAGTCGACCACGACGGCATGGCGGTAGCGATGGTGAGCCCGGCGTTGAGCCAGAGTCATAGAGACGGCCTTGAGAGATATAGCTGCTTCATTCTCGCTCAGCCATTGCTTTAGGGCCTCCGCCGCGGCGGAAACTCGACGAGCCTGGGGTGCAGAAATGAGAAGAAGAACGGGCGAAGGATCATCGCTGGTAGGGATCTGCGACAGTCGCTCAGCAAACTCGGAGTGTCCCGCAGATGCTTCAAGCACAGCGTGCGACACAGTACCACTGTATCCGTAAGATGCCACGGCCGCGCGTAAGGGATGAGTTGGGCCTGGGCATGGCAAGGTTACTAGCTCGCGCGGTGGATGCAGCAGATTCTTGTTCCAGGCAATCTTCCTATTCAGGGTCTTGAGATTGGCCTGTGGGGGGACCTGACCATGGCGAAGGACCAGTACCGCTTTGATGAGACCCATCACTCCGGCACCGGCTTCCAGATGACCAATGTTGGGCTTGATGGAGCCGATATAACAAGGATCTGATGGGTTGCGCCCCGATCCCGCACCATAGACTTCCGCCAGAGCGTTGGTTTCAGTTGGATCGCCCAGGGATGTCGAAGTCGCATGAGCTTCGACGTAGCTGATTGAATCGGCAGACACTTTGGCCTCCGCAAGAGCCTTCTGGGCCACCAAAAGTTGGGCGCGCGCATTAGGGGCCATGATCCCCAATGTCTTGCCATCCGAAGCGACTGCACTGCCCTTGAGCACAGCTAGAACATGGTCGCCATCTGCCAGTGCCTTGTCCAGTCGCTTGAGAATAACAACGCCTGCCCCTTCTCCTCTACCGTAGCCGCTGGCTGTCTCATCAAAGGAGCGACACTTTCCATCGGCGGAAATAGCTCCAGCTTCGTCCAGCACTCGGGTCAAGCCCGGACCAAGTAAGGCATTAACCCCACCTGCTATTGCTAGATCAGTTTCCCCAGCCCTGATTGCCTGGCGTGCGTGGTGAACAGCTACTAAAGAGGAAGCACAAGCCGCGTCTAGGGCAACGCTGGGCCCCATGAGATCCAGGATATACGAGATCCGACTCGGGATCCCACAATATGCAGTGCCCACCCCCATGTGAGCGTCGATATTCGGCAGATCTTCGAGGAGTAACTTGGCGTAGTCATCTGAGTTTACCCCCATGTAGACCGAGGTGTTGGAACCAGCAAGCTGGGGAGGTGATATACCGGCATTTTCTAGGGCCTCCCAGGCAACCTCCAGGGCAAGGCGTTGCTGGGGATCCATTTGCTCCGCCTCTCTAGGGGAAATGGAGAAGAAGGCAGCATCGAAATGATCAATGTCGTCGAGGAAGTAGCCTTTGGCTGTGGTCTGGGCGAGCAGGGCCGCATTGCGAGGACCGCGCTGGTGATAGGGCTCCCAGCGCCAGTCGGGAAGGCTACCAGATGCATCGCCCTTTTTAAGGAGGTATTGCCACAGATCATCAGGTGAGCGAACGTCTCCAGGCGTACGACAGGCCATTCCGACAATGGCAACATCAGCGGGGACATCTTCGGCCCTGTCCGGGACCTCGTGGCCCTCCGTACTGGTGGCCGGCGTGGTAAATTCCTTGCCGTTGTCGGAGCCCTCGGCAGGGGTGGAGAACTTGGTGCTGCTTCTGGAGGCGGGCATGATGGTGTGTTCAGGGCCTTGCATGTTGTGTGATGAGAAGCATGGAAGATGGGTCAAGTTGCCGTGGGGAGATAAGTACCATGAGATAGCAGTGAGGCATCGTGGACTATCGAGGGCCGGTCTTGGAAGCTCGCTGTCGGCCGAAGAGGGACGGGGAAATATGGACGGAGAGATCCAAAGCCGACGACGGAGATATAATTGGCTTAGCTGAGGTTGGCTGACAATTCATCAGACCGAAGGGTGGGTTTGCTCTGATTGGCCAGTCCAATTTACTCTGGGGAACTTGAGGTTATATCCACTGTCGTGGTTCCCCTTCCACGTCTCCATCCTTTTCTCAATCTTGCCTGCCACTCGCCCACCCCACATTAAGCAATATGATCAAGTCTACTGCAAAGCGCTCGGTGACCACGGGTCCCTCAGTGTCATCACGGAATGTGCCACGCGGCATCTGGGAGCTAGCCCGACTGCATACTCGCGAATCCTGGCTCTGCTGGTATCCATCGATCTGGGGAGCATGTGTGGCCGCCGGCGTGCAAGACGTCGTGCTTGAGCCAATGGCTTTTGCCCGTTTCCTATTCGGCATCTGGGCCAGCGTAACCGCGACTCATTGTGCCTTTTGTACCTTCAAGTCCGTACCACATTTGCCTTTTGGGTTGTTCCCCGGTGCTCTTCTGACTACGGGCAGTGATATTTGTGACCAGAGTCTCGATAAGCATGTTCAACGTTGCAAGGTGCGCCCTCTCCCGTCTGGAAAGATTACCACGCCAGAAGCACTGCTTGCGTTTGTCTGTTGGGTGCCCTTTACGTTCGCCATTACCTGGGCTACTCTGGGTCCGGCTGTGACAGCGAGCTTCATTCCAGTCTGGGTATTGAGCGTGATCTACCCTTTTATGAAGCGCCTTATGCCCTTTCCGCAAGTTGTCCTGGGGGCAATCATCGGAGGCGCAGTGTTTCCAGGTTTTGTGGGTGTTACCGGGACGCTGGATCATCTCGACCAGGCATTGCCGCTATTCTTCGCTACAGCCGCATGGGTGGTCTACTTTGACGTTTTCTATGCGACGCAAGACCTACCAGATGACAAGAAGGCGGGCGTTAAATCGCTGGCGGTCTGGATGGGACCCAATGTCAAGATTCTCCTTACGGGGCTCGGCATCCTACAGGTTGCCTTCTTCGCCATGACAGCACTGCGGGCCGATCTTTCCCTGATCTTCTGGGTTCTGGGAGTTGGTGTGTGGGCCGTCAATGTACCATGGCATGTCCTGTCCTTGAACCTCAAGGACCGACACTCCGGCGGATCGGTGTTCAAGGCAAATATCAAACTAGGGCTGTATATGACGGGAGTCTCTTTATTGGAACTGGTTCTGTTGCGGGTGCATCATGCTCCGATGAATGTGTACTAGTGCAATTTGTCGAGGCTGCTAGGTCGAGGTACCTAAGACAAGTATAGTATAAGAAAGATGACCAGGGAGTCTTTTAGTACCAGTTATTGAATTCCTCTCGTAGCTGGGCCCATCAAGCAGATAAACAGGATGTATATATGCCCATATTGTTCCCCTTCAAATGGACGGTTTATCAATGCTCGCGAAGAATACCATATCACAGCATCGTTTCAAGCCTGTTCTCAATGTAAATGGATATACTCTCTTTTCGAGGTACAATGAAAAATCCACGCCTTATCGCATTCATGTTACTGTGGTTTCCAAGAGCGCAGTTGCATGTTCTTCGGGCAGAAAGAACACTCGCACGGAATTCCGGCCGAGCGATCCAGCTTCAAAATCCGCGTACCCCGGGCTAAAGTATTGTATATAGTTGGCACAGAAACATCCGCTTGTCATTCGAGCAAGCAGGCCCTCCATTACCCAACGAGTGTTCACGATGCACCGTATCGACGTTCACCATCACTTCATTCCCCCCGCTTATGTCGAGGGTAAGCATTAGCCTCCCTTAACCAGCTCAAGAGATACTAGTAGTAGTTGTGCCCCGACTCACTTTATCTCGCCGAACAGCATTCAAGACTACTGAAGGAGATCCCTCGGGCTGGCATCTGCCCCAATGGACGCCGGAATCCAGTCTCTCGCTGATGGACGCCCACAACACCCGAACAGCCATCCTCTCCTTGACTGCACCGGGCACTTCCATTCTGGCCCACTCACCTGCCGCTTCGGCCACCCTCGCCCGAGAAATCAATCTTTACGCAGCGAAGCTGCACAAGGAAAATCCGACCCGCTTCGGCTTCTTCGCGAGTCTGCCCCATCTGACCCCCGACACCATCTCCGCTGCCATCGAGGAGGCGATCTACGCGCTAGAGACCCTACATGCAGATGGGATCACGCTATACACCCGCTATACTGGAACCGGTTATCTGGGGCATAACGCCTTTGCACCTCTGTGGGAGGAACTGAACCGCCGCAAGGCCGTCGTGTTCATCCATCCGACGAATACGGCGGCGGACGCTCGGGACCGGTCGATCCTCGTCAATCCTGCCCTTCCTCAGCCGATTATTGACTACCCGCATGAGACATGCAGGACGGCTGTAGATCTGATTACGTCTGGCACTATCTCCCGCAACCCAAATGTCAAGATCATCCTTTCCCATGGTGGCGGCACATTGCCCATCCTTGCGACACGCGCAGCACATCTTCTTTACGACGCCAAATTGACTAGCGTAAGCCCTGAAGCGTTTCTAGAGCAAGCACGGAGTTTCTATTTTGATCTGGCGTTGTTTGGCAACGAAGAAAACATGCAGTTACTGGTGGGGAGGAATGGGTTTGCGAAGGAGGGACATGTTCTCTATGGCAGTGACTTCCCCTATGCACCGGTAAGTACAATCAACAAATATGTGCGAATGATGGAGGGATTCTCAGCTCGGGGCGAGGAGGTGGAAAAAGCAATCGCCAGAGACTCGGCGGTGAAGTTGTTTCCGCGATTCCAAATTACTGAAGACTTGCGTGTCGGAAAGGCCAATAATTGGGGCGCTTTTTCCGCCTGCTTAGTGCTTCCCGTCGGCTTATCTGTTCTCTACTCCGTACTAGTCTCGTGTTAGTATTTATAGTAACTAGAATCTAAACCTTGTCTTGGTACTCGAATTTTTTGTATTTGCTATTTCTTATTCAGTCACTTGTTTCGTTTTCTTCTTTCATTGCCTTTGCGTTTTTCAATATTTGTTTCTTTTTCTTTTCGGCCGATCGAATGGCATGTTAATAGAGCCGATGATCGCTCGCATCCACCTGCCTATAATTATCCCTGTCATCTCACTTCAGCAGTGAGGATCGGACAGTGAAATTTGCTGACTCAATTCTTCTCTTCGTGTTTATTGAGCAGAATGGCGCTTGTTTATCTGACTGCGTTAGCTGCATGTGGGCTTTTGCTGGTAATTCTCCGCGCCGCCTTCAATAGTTGGCGATTGCAGCGGAAGCTACCGCCTGGTATGCACTGCCATTTGCAATGCTCTTCTATTACCTTTTATTACACCTAATCAGGGCGATCAGACAGACACGTACGAAAGGCTAATGTGAGATAGGCCCCCCGGGTGCCCCGTTGATAGGTAACATTCTCCAATTACCCAAAGTTCGAGCACATCAAAAGTACGTATCCACTCGAGATAAAAACAAAGCACTCAGTATCTGACGGCTAGTAGATTTACCGAATGGGCCAAGACCTATGGAGGTCTCTACAGCTTCCGTATTGGTCCAGCGACCGCCGTAGTGGTGACGGATCGTGCTCTGGTGAAGGAACTGTTCGACAAACGGAGCGCGCTGTACAGCTCACGTCCAACCTCACATGTTGGGCAGAACATCATCACGCGTGGAGATCATCTCCTGGTCATGGACTATAGCGACAATTGGCGTCTGTTTCGCAAAGCCATCAACCAGCATTTCATGGCCTCCATGTGCGAAAAAACACATGTCCGCCTGCTCGAGGCTGAGCATACGCAGATGATGCGCGACTTTCTCCTTCATCCAGAGAAGCATATGCTGCACACAAAGCGCACCACTAATAGCATCATAATGAGCTTACTTTTCGGTATACGGACCCCGTCATGGGACACCCCACATATGCAGGAATTGTACGAAATAATGGAGATTTGGTCCCAGATCATGGAGACCGGTGCCACCCCACCGGTGGATATCTTCCCCTGGCTGCATTGGGTTCCACAGCAGTGGCTGGGTCACTGGGTGGATCGCTCACAGACAGTGGCGCGTGGTATGAAGCGATTGTATAGTTCATTCCACCGACGGGCCATCGAGGCACGCCGTAAAGCAGAGAGCACCTCCCAGTCTCGAGCGCGCACCTTCCTCGATGATGTGCTTGATCTCCAGGAGAAGCTTGGTCTCACCGATAACCAGGTTGACTTCTTGGGTGGGGTTATGATGGAGGGTGGATCGGATACGGGTTCCACAATGCTTCTGGTTATGATCCAAGCGTTGGCCCTCCATCCCGAGATTCAGAAGCGAGCACGAGCTGAACTCGATGCTGTTTGTGGAGAACACCGATCTCCGACGTGGGAGGATTTCCCTCGTTTGCCTTACATCAACATGATCGTCAAAGAAACCATGCGCTGGCGACCAGTTACACCCTTGGCCTTTCCACACGCCCTTAACAAGGACGACTGGGTAAATGGCTATTTCCTCCCCAAGGAAACCACCGTCTTCCTGAATGTCTGGGGCTTACATCATGACGAAAACGTCTTTCCGAACCCCAACGAGTTCGACCCCTCGCGATTCGAAGGCCGACATAAGCTGGCGTTCGACTATGCCGCATCTCCCGACTACATGCAGCGTGATCATTACATCTACGGTGCTGGACGACGCCTTTGCCCCGGAATCCATCTGTCCGAGCGCAGCATGTTCCTGGGCGCTGCAAAACTTCTCTGGGCGTTCAATTTTGAGCCGGCGCGCGATGAAAATGAAAATCCCATCCCTATTGATACCGACCCGGTTACTGGCTACACCGAGGGCTTCTTAGTCTGTCCGCGACCATACAAATGCAATGTCACGCCACGATCTCCCGCTCATGCGAAGACGATCCTCCGAGAATTTTGCCGGGCCGAATCAGAAGTTCTTTCTCAGTATGCCATGCCATAGGCGCTTCGCACTACACTCGCCCGAGCATCCATTGAAATGGGTTCGGGGGGCTTGATTGCTTTTGTTCGGTCGATATCAGGACGGGTACTTTTGCTTTTGCTCGGTGAGGCTATTGGCGTTGTACGGGTTGCCTAGCTGATTCCCGAAGTACCAGTTGAGAAGATCTTAAGAAGAAGAAGTCTAGCCCGGCGTGATGCATAAGCAGGCATTTGATAAAAAAACAATATGAAGTTTCTTGCCAAGATATAGCGTTCCGGTAGCTGTGTTGAAATTCCTTTTGCTGTCGCATCTTTCAAAGCCACGATAGGTCCATTAGACAGTAGGGTTGTTTGTTCGTGTGTGATTTACAATAACTAGTGCTGACATATGCAACGTGTCAATAGCTTTGTTTCTTTTCTTTTTTTCTCTCTTATTTTTCCTTCTTTTTCGTTCCTTTTTCTTCCCAAACAGAAAGCACGGCCCGGACTTCGGACTTTCGACATGAATCCAATTTCCCGCCAAATAATTGGCGATTGGATCTCTCATCGCTGTATCGGCATGGCATCCTTCGGGGCGAGAATTGCCAATGTCCCCTTATGCCAGCATGATTATCTTAGCGTTCAATATTCCCAGACATTATTTCAGTGAGCAAAGATACCCCGTTACAATACGACCCCAATACCGTGGGTGCCAGTGAAACATTTACTTGCTGCTTCATATTTTTCACTGTCATTCGCTGCTCAAGATTCCAGCTTAACCGTGTTAGGAAGGGAAAACAAGAAATTAACGATGCATACATTAACACGGGCATTATTATCGTAAGGTCATCAAGATGGTATCGCTTGTCATCTAAGCATGTTTGCTTTGCCCGAATTGGGCGGACTATGAGATACTTTCTAGTCCCATCACAACGGAATGGTGTGGTGCCATCGTGGTAGGGTGTACCAGAATATCACTTGGGTCCACATCTAACGAGGATGACCACGACTCAAAATCAGAGAGACTGGCAAGAAGGCCCAGATCCAAGCCACCGTCGCTGTCTGCGACAAACACGCTACTCGGTGGCCCATGCTTGGTGCCAGAAGGCGTTTCAAGTGCAGTAGTCGTAGACAGGGCTTCTTGATTGCGGTGGACGTGGGTTGTGGATGACGAAGAAGATAAAGACGGCAAGGAGAAGATCGTCTTGTTTATTGTGTCCTCCTCAGTACTCTGACTTCCAAATTCGAGGGAGTATGGGGAGAACCGATATTCATTTTCGTCCAATCTGTCGAAGGGTTGGTTATCAGACCTCGGGTGCAAATGCAGACGACTGTAGAGGTCAGCGAGAACCTGAATAGCTAGGGGTATTCGCGCCTCTGTTGAGCCTTCGTCGGATTTCGGGTCGTCTGCACGCGGTGCTCCGGTCGAATCCTGCGAGCCTTGGTGGTAGGATACAGTGTGGTCGATGGTTTCTTCGATACAATATTGAGCCAGCACAATGTCCCCTGCTTTGGGAAAGGTATGTAGGTACACGATGATAAGAAACACACATTGAAGAGGTGCATAGTGTCGGTAGCAAAGCCATACGTATGGAGAGAAGGCTGGGGTTTGATATAGCTGGAGGAATATGCGCAAGTAGCTCACGCAGAGATGTGCCACACTGGAGGTTCGATCTTTGTCAATATGCCTGTCGTGGCAGATCGTAAGGTTGTCAGGAAACCATACCTGGTCCATGCCCTGCATGATTGAGGATCTGCACTGTCTGGGACAGGTAAGAAAGGCTTTTGCAGAATGACAGCTACCTCGAATTTGAGAAGGACGAGCATAATTCTTGTCCAAGCCCCGAAAACAGTGGGATGAGTGCCATCATCCTTGTAAAGTGCTGGGTGTGTGATTGGAGATGCTTTGGCTAGGCGGGAGGGGATAAATCCCTTTTCAGGAATCCCTTGTGAAGGAACACGGGCAATAAATGTATCGATCTTCTGTTGCACCCTTTTCGCCGAAGTCACAAGTTCGGTGAATTCAGTCTGAGCCAGACATCGTCCATTTTGCAGGCGCGACACGAACTTTGACTGCAGACGCGCCATTTCAGAGCGCGCTATGGCAAGTAGTACGGCTATGGATTGTTCCGAGGGACGAGGGACTGGACCCGGGGAACTATGATTGGACAGGTCCCGGATATCTTCATCGCGTGTGTCAGCTATCATGGTGACGACATCTAGCGCCTCGGTAGCGCAGCAAGGGGGTAGACCTGTGGACATGCTAGACTGTACGTCAAGCCCGATGATGTACCACCAGGCCCGACGACGAATTTCTTGATCCACGGCGCCCAATGAAGATGGCCAAGTTTCTTCTCGATGCAATCCCATACTCTGAGCAATGCGGACCGTTGCGCTGACGGACACCATGTTGCGCATCGGCTCAATATGTCTGTCCAAGAACGGGGCAGTCAGCAATGTAGACACTAGCGTGTTCAATGTCGGGTGTTCGAGATGCTGGCAAAGAGACAGACTTGTCGTATAGGCCGACTTCAAGTGCTTGACGATCGTTTCCTTCCGCAGACTCTGCAGATTGGCACATGTCCAGTTGGCCGGTGGTGCAGCAGATGCGCCACAATACAGGATGGCAAAGAGCAGGCAGAGAAAAGTTGGGTCATTGCGGACCTTTTCTGGGGGTAACGCTCTATCGCTGTTGCGACACCACTCCCAAAATTTATCGTAGTCCGACCGTAGGGTCGGCCCATGCACCAGAGGAGAAAGCGGCCACACCGCGAGGAAGAAGGCATCGAGGAGGGCATCGCTGACGGGCTTGGTAGGTAGGGACCGTAATAGATTGAACATTCCCGAGGAGGAAATATGCTTGAGGGGCCGTTCCGGTGAGGCATCGCGGTTGTAGTCAAAGAAATCGACACTCAGCGTTTCCTGCCGGTTGCCCAATAATCTAGGTTAGCTTATGCGTATCCGCGGGATTTGCGCTTACATGATTAAGAAGCACTGACTTTCCCAGTCACAAAGCCCCAAAACGCTTGACCAATATACCGCGCGCGTGCGCCCCGTCGTACACTGAGATAATCGGGACTAATTAGGCCATGATATCTTGCAAACGTAGAATGTGCAGTAGCTGATGCTGACACCGCTGAGGCATCCTGGGAGAAACTTGACGTCCTGCTTGTTCCTGCCCCAGTGGAGGTTTGACAATTATGGGGTAGCTGGATGGCCTCTTCCCAAGAAGGTACTGTCGCATATACCAAATCCTCCTGCGGATGGCTTGATGGCGCGGGGGTTCGCATGGTGGATGAAAGGTGTGAGTGAGGAACAGAGCTAGTCTCGCATTTGGTTTGTGTAGGGCGTCTCTGAGGAGGAGAGGCAGCGGGAGGAACGGTTGAACGCGATAGGGGAGCCTCATCGCTGAGATCCAATACATTGCCAGAGTCTTGTGACATCCACTGCGACCAGGTAAACCCTCCTGTTCGCTCCTCCGAATTACTGGCACTAAATGCCGGCCCATTCGGGCTGTCACCCTGGGGCACCGGGGGAGGAGATACTTGGCGTACGCGGCCGGTAAACTCATCGCGGACCATAGTCTTGTAGACGCAATTTTCCTTCATCCGAACGCAGTTGGCACATTCTGGCTGTTCGCGGCCGCAGCGAACTTTGCGACGGCGGCAGACAATGCAACTCAGCGATAATCGGGGCCTTTTGATTTGGCGGGGTTCAGGTGGTGGTGGCATTGTAGCACAAGTGTCTCACTAGGAGTTGCACGGAATGGTGGTGTTGAATGTAGCGAGATATATAGTATCTATACGATTGAGAATAAGACTGCCAGTGTGGCGGAGTAGATAGTGGTCATGGTAGTATGAAACAGATAAACTACTGCGGCAGTTACTCTCTACTGGGATATAGAAAGTGTCGGTTTCCCGTAGTCGATAGTGACCAGGATTGCTTTACAGCCAGCTCCACCTTCCTTGTGGCAAGGCAGGGACCGCTGCCTTGGCCAAGTGCCACTTTGCCAGGTGATGGGAGAGTGCGGTAAAACTAAGCAAGCAGCGGGCGGCAAATGTCGAGCTGATGATGAACTGCACGTTGTCGATCTAGGTCCCGGCGGTCGCGCCTGCTTCGATCAGAGGTTTTGATATTCCAAGGCGTCCCAAGGAGTAAGCAACGGGATCGGATTAACTAAATCAAGTTGCAGCCCGGCAAGTGAGTTTGTCCGAGGCTATTGCCCTCGGAGTTCTCCGCCAATTATCGGCATTCCTTTCTTCGCAGCTCTCTATTAAAACTGATCTCCCACACGACGCCTGACACTTGACCCACAGCATCTATTTTGGCACTCTGTATGCCATTCTTATCTTAATAATATATAATGGCATTCATTCATTGATCCTGCACAACCCAGACTAGTAGTTCTCTTCTCATAGTTCAGAGTAGTATTCATCATTACCTTCTAGGGCTAAATGCCTCGTATCAAGAGGAAATCTGTTGTGCAACCCTTATATATGAGTCGACAAATAAGTGATACTAACAATAAATATTTTTTCTTGTCGATCGGGGACGGTAATAAGCAGCACTAGTAGTTTGGCAGCAAATGTACGGCCTTCGTCGGATTGAAATATTAAATCTTGACCTGTATTTTCTGTTGCTTTGTTGTATGTACCTCTTCATATTTAAATAACTGTCTGACCATTAGTTCGGAAATGGTTTTTCCCCCGGTCGGGTAGTAGTATCATTCTGCGCTGTTGACACAAGGCAGGCGGCCAATTTTTTCGCTCTAGATAAGAACTTAGTACACACACACACAAAAAAAAAA